>JUFY01028310.1:0-16719 GCA_001855655.1 Leptopilina clavipes | reverse complement strand
TTTTACTGTTTTTTGTCAATTTGACAACTTTAAACTGCCTAATGGTCAATTTAGACTTTAAATATGAAATCTGTGACTAAAAACACATCTAGAAAAGCAAAACTGAAATTATTTGATCTTTATAATTTTGCACAGGACCCATCACAGACAGAAAAACCAATTGTACTTTATTATTATTAATATTTAACAAAATTATTAAAATTTTTGAATGATTAAATTTAGAAATCAGTGAAAAGTAAGGGAAATACAAAATAAAATTTTTGTGACAACACTGAATTAAACAAACGAATTTTTTGTATTTTTCAGTGTTGCCAGATGGCTAAGGCAGATTCCCCCTAGTTTAATTTCAATTTCCCCCTAAAAAGAAAAATTTCCCCCTAAATTTTTAAAATACATATAAATATTTATTTTATTATATTTGACTCAAAATATTAGTTTGTTATAGGTTACAAATAATATTTATGAATAAATATAAAATGGAGCGTTAAGGTTTAAATTCAATAAACTTTTCATTATTTGACGTTTTACTCCTGAACATGACAAATTTCATCATGGTTGTTGTAAAAGACAAGATGCTTTAAAGATTTCTTTATAATAAATAAAACTACTAAAAAAAACCTCCAAAGAAAAAAAATCCAACTAAACTTTCCCCCTAAAATTCCTACTAAAGGCTCAAAAAATCCCTAAATCTAGGGGGAAAACCCCTAATCTGGCAACACTGGTATTTTTAATCTACCAAAGCGACTTTTTTCCCGTCTCAAAGTCGATCCGAGGCCTATATTCAGATTAATTTGCTGCTCATGAAATTTTGACCTTATTTTTTCTATGGTAGAGTCAAAATTGTTGAATTTTTTTAATTTGACATGGAGCTAAAGCAAAGTTTCTTGGACAGACACCACACTTGATGAACTCAATACAAGTGTGGTCGATTTCAAAGATACAATTTTTCCTATTTTTATTTTAATTCCGAACTTTAGGTTCTAACTGGGGTCACTTTCATGTTTAAGAGTTGAATAAATATTGAGTAAATAAATAAATTGAGTAAAAACAATTGAGTGTAAAATGAATTATGTAAAAATTTTTTTTAAAGGCAAATGAGTGGAGGTCCAAGTTACAACACTGGACCTGGCCCACAAGCAGATATGTTCAGCAGAAGAGCTGGAGGTGCCGTCCAAGGTGGTGGTTATCAAGTTAGTGGAGGGTAAGATAAAATTCACTTTTCTCCTCTTCTATTAAAAAAAAGATTCACTATAACCTCCGAATAGTGCGTTCGCTTGGTGATGAGAGATAAGAGAAGTAAAAAGGGAAAAAATGGGGGGGTGAGAAGTAGATAATTGAAAGTAATAGCGTCAGTAAATAACTGTTCTTTTAATGCCCGGTTTATAAACTACTACACAATAAGTCAAAAGCGTAAACGAAAGTTTTTGGATTTGGAATCTTAAATATTCTAAAATTAAAAATTGAAAGTGGGGTCGAAAAGTGAGATTTTAGAAGAATATAAAATAAGTCAAAGGGCTTAGCAAAATTTAATGACTAACGAACGAAAAATTAATTAAAAAATTAAAAATGATTAGAAAACCAGAAAATAAAAAATAACTTTCTAGAGTAGTTATCGCTTAAAGGGAAAAATTAAAGAAAGAAAACGTTTTTTTTAAACTCCTTAATGTTGAAAAATATTTTTTCTCACTCAGATACGGCGAAGCTTACGATAGGCCTGATCCTTATGGACCTCCACGTGGAAATGGCCGGTAAGTAAATGTATAATACAAAAACATTTGTTTTGTTTTGAAAAATGGCGCTCGACGCAAAAAGAAAATAATAATAATCGAATCCGATAAAATGTAAAATGAAGAAAAATTCTGTGTTGCGTAATTCACATGCGATACTTCTCTTCTCACTCTCCGATCGCGAGAAGCATAAAATTAAAATAAATCCGCCAAACCTGTAAAATAAAAAGTATAAGGTGTAACATCTTGAAAAAAAAAGAAATACGAATCTACTTAGCTTGAAACCGTTTTTTCATTCTTAAAAAAATTGAATTTAGAAAAGACCTTTACCTCCAAACAATATAAAATATTCGCAATTTTATCGAATTTTACATTTTTCTTTGAAATTACAGAAAATTTTTTTTCTACACTTTTTATTTTTAATTATTTTTCTCAAAAATTTTCAACAACGAATTTAGTGACGGTTTCAAGCTTAATTAATTTCAATGATTAAAAAGTCGTCAGCGAGTCGCGTTTAATTTTTCAATTGATAATTAAATTTTTGCGTGATTTCAATTAGCGGCTATAAAAAAAAATAAACAAATTAACAAGGTTACTGAGCGAACTTGTTTTGAATTCTTTTTAGCGAAATTTCATTCGATTTTCAATTTCAAGTACTGCGAGAATTCAACGAATAGCGAGAAATTTGTAGAGATTAATAATCGTGAATTGCTTTAGGTTGCAAATATTGAGAAAAAGATTGCGATAAGAAAAATTTTTTGCGATACATAGCGATCAATTATTATTCGACTTTAATAGCGTATTTAAAATGAAAAATTTGTTATCAATATCAACAGTCGCCAATTTAAGTTAATTCTTCAGAGTTTGGGACAAGTTTTGTAAAAGAAAAAATTTGTTTAATTCAAATTATATCGAATTTGGATATTTTTGTTTTGGAAATTTTAAATGTTTTAAATTATTCAATTAATTTTCTGTTTCAGCCAATGTCTCCCTAATTTTCATCAATTATGATAAAAGAGTCGGGTAATAATTATGTAAAATAAAATTAATGTATTAACGTAAATTTACAACGTATAATATTTAATTAAAAGAAGTTTTATTTAACAAAATTTCTACTTAATGGAATTTTTGATAAGTATAATTTTTATATGAATGAATTCTGATAAATAAAAATTCGTTTATATAAAAATTATCCTTATCAAAAATTCCATTAAGTGGAAATTTCGTTAAATAATAATTCACTTAATTAAAGATTTTACATTCTAAAATTACGGTAATATATGCATTTTATTTGCGAATTTCAGTGGTCACCCTGAACAATAATAATTATGAAACTAATTTACACTTTTATACAATTACTTCATTGAATCAATAAAAAGGAGCAATTGTATTCACTTTGCGGTCAGCATTAACCATGAAAAAATTCCGCAATTTCATTTTTGATAACATCAGAACAATAATAATGAAACTTATTTACACTTTAAGACTTCAATAAATAAAAAAAACAATTATATTCACTTTGCGATCGGTAATTAACATAAAAAGATTCCGCCATTTCATTTTTGATAACTAGAACAATAATAATGAAACCAATTTACACTTAAAGACTTCATTAAATTAAAAAAATTAATTATATTCACTTTGCGGTCGGTAATTAACATAAAAAGATTACGCAATTTCATTTTTGATAACTTTAAAACAATAATAATGAAACCAATTTACACTATAAGACTTCATTAAATTAAAAAAAAACAATTATATTCACTTTGCGGTCGGTAATTAACATAAAAAGATTACGCAATTTCATTTTTGATAACTTTAAAACAATAATAATGAAACCAATTTACACTATAAGACTTCATTAAATAAAAAAAAATTAATTATATTCACTTTGCGGTCGGTAATCAGTGTGAACAAAGTATTATGACAAATAAAGTTATTTTGCTGTTAACGTTATCGCCGATTGAACACATGCCCAACAATTAATTGCCACTGTTATGGTGTTGATTGCCACTCAATACTAGAGTTACTCATTGTTATGGGTAGTTGGTTGCCTTTTTCCTTTGTGTGGTGATTGGTTGTCTTGGCATTGTGTTTCTTCGGCTGTTGGCTGCTGCGGTTACTGTAGTCAGTTGCCTCAATAACTGGGATACTCAATGCAGGAAAGTGGTTAACTATTTCCGTAGTGTTGCCGGTTGTTTCATAGTCTCGGTTCATCCAAGCTAACGCTTGGCTTAAAACTTATTACCACTGTAATTGAGTTAATTGCCTCTCAATAACAGGGTTACTCTCTACGGGTAGTTGGATGCCTTTTCCCGTAGGGTGGTGATCAGTTCTCGTAGTCTTGCGTTTCATTGGTTACTGACTGCTCTTGTTATTGTGGTTGATTGTCTCCTTAATAACTAGGCTTCTTACGGGAAATTGGTTAACTCTTTCTGTAGTGTTGTAGATTATTCCTTAAATTCCGTTTCTCCGATTAAACGCTTTTCTTAGAAACGATCACCACCGTTATTGAGTTGGTTGGCTCTTAATATTGGAGTTACTCTCTACGGATAGTTGGTTGCCTCTTTCCGTAGAATCGTGATCGATTATACTGGTCTTGCGTTTCTTTGGTTACTGCCTGCCCCTCACACCTGAAGTAGAGGGAGGACAGGTTGAATTAAAATAACGACAAAAATACAAAGCACAGTTATATTTAAGTTGAAAAATCCGTTGGATTTAAAATACTAGCTGATCCTGTTTTTGAATTAGAAAAACACTGTTTTAAAAATTATTAAATTATTTTTGTTAATATTCTTATTATTATGTATTTTATTTTTGTCTCTTGTCTTTTTACAATTTTATTATTTGACCTTTTTAAGTATTAACTTTTTTTTAATTTGTTGTTTTGTATATTCCGCTTTTATCCATTAACACAAGCTATACAAGCTTTATTATTTATATATTTTTCTTTTATGTCAATCCCACATAGCCTTGATATGCAGAAACTAACGTATCTGTATGCAGATTTTCCAAAATTCCTTACGTAAAAAAATATAATTTAATAATTTTTAAAATTGTAGTTTTATAATTCAAAAACAGTTTTCAAGTTTTTTTACTGAACTCTGAAATAATAAGAGTTCAACTTGATACTTTCCTCATCTTAACTACCATTGGCACAGGCATAAAATTAATTGAAAAATTTTCGAAAATTACAACACACCTCAATTAATCCGTGCCCAAACTTTTGATGAAAAATTATTCCAAAAAGTAGCGATAAATTTGCAACTATTGTAAATGAAGAATACATTAATTGATATTGTGATAAATTTATTTGTAAATTACAGTTAGGATAATTTTTAAAACTAATTAAAATATTTTTCAAAAAAATAAAATAAAATAACGGTGTTACATCTTATACTTTGAGTGATTTTTCTTCGCAGAGCAGACGTATTAAATAAAAAAAAGGACGATTAATAAAAGGAATTTTTTGATTTTGTGACCTTTTAGCTTCCCAGGTCCGGCAGACGGGATGCCTCCGAGGTACTAAAAAGTATTAAGTACCGAAACTTAGAAAAGCGAACACGCAATTGAAAGTGCGCCGATTTCTGTACACACAAAATCACAACCGCAACAGATTATTATTTGACAAGAAAAATAATTTCAATAGACACTAATTTATATACTGTCTTTTAAAAAAGTTATAAGAAATATATTCTTAAGGTCATTTTCTTAATTAATTAATTAAAAAAAAAAAAAATAGTTGCATTTGAATATCAGTTTAATGCAGCTAGTTAGTACACAATTTTTTTTCCCCAATTGTACAATTCTTAATGAATTATAATATTTACAATTTGCAATATTCGACACTTAGATTTCATTCGTCTCCCCCTTTTTTTTCCTTTTGTTTAGGAAAATCAGAGTCTAGAACTGTATGTTTTATGTGTAGAAAAAAAGTATATTATTCTATTTCTGGAAATGTTTATGTACCTTCAGATTTAATAAATTTATCAACATAGGAATCAATCCTTTTATTCCTAATTTTCCCCTCACACAATTTTTCTTTTTTAATTTAATTAATTTTAGTAGAAAAATTTTTTTTTTAATCGAATATATAAAGATATAAAAAAAACCCTATGAAGAAGAGAAGATTTTTATGTTAGGTCCGCTTGAGGTTATTTTATAAATATGTTAAAAGAGGAGAAAATGAAATAGGAAAAGATGAAAAATCTTCAGCGTTGCTGCGAAATCGTTTGCAAAATATTCAATGCAGATTAAACATGAAAATCAACTGGCGACACACGTGTTCTCAACGTTAATTGGAGAGCGATTCGACGCTTTGCGTATGGATGACGTGACCATTGATACCTAAACCGGATAGCGTGCCGCCAATTTGCGTTTGCGATCGTAGCCGATGAGCTTTCAATTGACGAAGAAGGTATGTTAATTAAAAACAAAAAAAAAGGCGTGCGCTCTTTATTCTTATTTTTCAAAAAAAGGATTAAATTTCCATTTGCTGTGTGTATGTCGATGCGATTGTTATATTTACACTTGTCAATTTCATTTCTTTACCCTTAATAATTCTCAATCGAGCGAATTATCAACGATAAATAGTTAGTCGATGCGGGTAGGACGAATTAAAAAGAAAATAAATTCTCCTAATCACTTCTTTTACTTTTTAATTAAAATTATTAAAACATTCAACATTATTATTTATATTTCCCATTATTTGTGTTTTTATTTTACATCATAATTTTTCCTATCCGTATCTCAAAATTCAAAAAATTGCGCAAATTAATAAAACAATCATAATTTATTTTCATTTTTGAATCATTAAAATTCATTTTATTTTTTTTCACAAGTAAGATTTTTGCTTTTTTCTCTTTCTCTCTTTCTCTCTCTCTCTCTCTCTCTCTTTCTCTCTTTCTACGATTAAAGAAAGCGTTTTGGGATAATGATTCCGTTGTAAGAGAAAAAAATTTTTTTGCGATTTACCGTCTTTGTAATGCGATTTTCAATATAGTGTTTTTATGCACAAATTACCATATTATATTTATTCAATCATACATTCATTATTCATTTTTTTGTAGAGCGAAAGAAAAATATATTTATCAATAGGAAATGTATTCCAATTTTTTTTTTTTACGAAATAAACAGCTTTGTTGATAAATATTTTTATTCTGTCGAAAACATTATCATTGGGAATAAAAAAAATTACACGATTCAGTTGACACGGTGCGCTTGAAGTATAAAATTATTAAAATTCTTTTATTTGTATCAAAAAGAGAAAAAAAAATAGTGATGTGGAAATAATAAAGTAAAATTCAAGTGTACAGCTTTGCGCACAATGTGTATTTGATAAAAAAAAAAAAAAAAAAAACTTGGGTATAATTATTTCATAAAAATGTCTAATGTAATATTTTTGATATAGATTGCCAATGGGATGAGGATAAAGACTTAAAATTCCTGAGATGAACTCACTCTGGATGAAGATGAGAAGACATTTTCTATAGTGTAACGTTTCACTATTTGTGCATAAAATTAAAAAAGTGAAAAATAATTGCACGTTATATGTACATTTTATCAATTTTTTGTAAATTATTTGTAAACAAAGAGAATTTGAATTTTGAGGATTTTAATAATTAAAAAAAAAGAGACAAAATTCATACTTCTTGTCTTGTTTTATTTTTCCAATGTTAAAATTGACAAAATGTGGTAAAAATCTTAATTTTTCTTTCTTTTTAATAAAACTTTGATATTGTTAAATACTTGTTGATAACTAAGTCATAAAATCGAAGAATTTTTATTCTTAATAATTGATTTTCAGAAAGAAAACTATATATTAAGTTAATTCAATAATTTTATTATTAATCCATAACATTTTTTGAAAAAATCTATTTTTTAATCAAATATATTTATTAACGTTTATTAATATTTTTATTGTTTTATTAATATTTTTTTGAACGTTAAAAAATCGACTTAAGATGGGAAAAAGTAGCGTAAGTCCCGTTGAACCTCAATTTCTGTCGAATCTCCAGATGTTTCCCCCTCTTTATACTTCTATTAGTGACGAGATAAAGCCACGCCCCTTAGATTAGGCGACAAACGTCTAGAGTCAGTTTTTTATTACTTTTTGATAATAAACGATCACTCACAATAAAAGTGCTTTTATAAATCATAAATTAATGATAATTAAAATAAATATTTTTTATGTTCTGTCTACTTATTGTCATTAATTGTTATCATCGTTTGCCATTAGATTTGAAGTAATGACTCAAAGAATTATAACACTAAAGTAATGAATTCTTACCAACTGAAATTAATTTTTACATGATAAAATAGAAACAGTGGACGATTCATTATTGACCGTCGGTAATTAGTATCCAAACCTTTCAAACAAGGCGCTGTGCAGCGCTGTGTGCAAAACGACGCCTTCTAATTAAAATAGAGAAGAATGGAAGAAAATGCTGAATATAATAAAGAAAATATAAATTTTAAAATTAAAAATGCAGAACTAAAATCAAAATGTAAAATAATTAAATTTGGAAGATTATTGACAGAGAACCAAATGAAATACATACGTAATCCTTCACGCGACAACAAATTATAGGTTATGTTTAGCAAAGTTTAATTTTTCATTATCTGAAGTCAAAAACTATTTTTATTAACTATTTTATGTACTAAATAATTAATAAAAACTGTTTTTCACTTCAGATAATTAAAAATTAAACTTTCCTAAACATAACCTATAATTTCTTATCGCGTTAGGTACCTTTCAACGTGACAGGGTTACAAAGTACAAAAAAATGACGTACTTTCAAGAGATTGAATAAAAATTTTCTCTTATATCCATTCGTTAAATTTTATATTAACATAAAAAAAATTTTTCTTTCAACTTAAATAAAAGATAAGAGCAGAATTTTTGATAAATTTCCCGTAGAAAAATTGATTTAATTATAACAATTTTTTTTTATACATTTAGTAGACACATTTCACCGTAAAAAATAAATTAATAGGCTAGAATAAAATAGTTCATCGGGTTTATATATATAAAAAAAAATTAAAATATTCATGGTATTGTACAATAAAAATATGTTACATAAAATTAGCTGATTGCGCTATATTCCTTATTAGAAGCAGAAAGGCCTCTGTGGGAGGCACATATTATAAAAAGCGTCTTTTTTCCAAAAATCTTTTGTCTTCCATCCACACCAACCTTTGTTAACAATTGTATTTATATTCTCTGCTCCTGTATAATGTGGATCCAAAATTAAAAATCGTACCTCACCGGTTATGTCATTTGTACTAACTCCTAAAATTGTGTGCGCTAAAACTCCTCCTCCTGAAAGAATTTTTTTTTTACAAAAATATACAGTAATAAAGCAGAATTCTAAAAATCAAATTCACACTTCACTCACCTATCATTACTGGAGTGCCTTGTGTTTCAAAATGATAGGCAAGATTTGGAACTAAATTTTGCATTTCTTCACCGCTAGATGCGCAGAGTACTTTTATTGAAACATTGAGAAATGTTTCAAGGACAAAACCAACTTCCGTTGAGCCAATCCATTGTTTACTGTTAATAAAACTTGCCGACTTATCACCAATTTCCACCAGGCACTTTTGTATGTCCTTGTGACTAAGATTCGACTTTTCTGTGTATCCCTGTAATCTACAAGGGGGGGGGGGAGAAAAGAACGACTAAAAATTACCAAAAAAATGAAAATTTTCAAAAAGGTATTTCGTATTTAAAAAGATATATTACCTGTACCAAGAGATAATTGTTTGTAAAGATCTATAAGCGCATCCCCATCCATTATCGTCAAAACTATCCTGCATATAATGATGATAGGAGTAACATCCATAAACGAGACTTATCTTTCCGGAAGGAGCTTTAAAAAATTTTTTAAATATTCTTTTTAAAATTTTCCAAATCTTTTTCAAAAGAAAATTGTCACTTTTTTGTTAGCTAAAATACCTACTGTTTGAAACTGAAATTGCTTCATGAGGATTAAAAAGTGCCTCGTCGTTACTAACTTCATGGCGAAATTTCACAGCGTTTCCTTCTCGAAACGTAGGTCTTGTCATTCCAAGCGCTAAAGTTTTGTGTAAACTCATTCGATATTCCGCTTGAATAGAAATTTTATATTCAAAATTAGACAAAAGGTTTTAGGGAAAATTGTCTCTATATTCTACGCTTGCAAATTGTTTATCATGTAAATATTACATCTATATAACTCTACTAATCTTGGTTAACTGAAGGGGATAAATAATGCAAAAAACAATTGAGGAGGATTAAAAAAATTAACATTTTGAGTGGAAAAAAGAAAAAAATTATTTGGGGTGACAGAATTCGTTTGTACGCTCCTGGTGAACGATCGATAGTCTGAGTGGGGAAGCTCCGCCCCATCTTTCCAGATATAAAAGTCGAGCGCGCAGCAAGAAACCTCGCATTCTCCCTGAATGCGTCTTAGGGTGTACAGTTACACGAATTTTTTTGGAAAAAGTATTCTTATCTTTTGAACTTACAGTTTTCATTGGCAGTGCTTCCAGCTAAATATGCAATTGTCATGAGATGTCCAAAATCCATTGGCTTGAAATGCATTGGAATTGGAAGTCTCATTACGGGATTATTATTTTTTATTTGATCCTCAAAAGACTTTCCAATTAATCTCAAATTTCTACACACCGATTCAACGAGAACTTCATACAGTCTAGAAAGTGTTGTATTCCGTCCAACTAACGATAGTGCATCAATTTTTAAATTAAACACCAAGTATTCAAAATGCCCTGCGATGAAAAAAATACGTACATTCACAAAAAAGAGAGAAAATTATTATTGTCGAATTTCAAAATTGTTATTGTATATTATTAGTATTTTTTACTAACGTCTTGTTTGTTGATGAATTACTGGTGCATGTTTCGCAGCACCGTCCACTGTTTTGTCATTGGAAAGTTTTAGAAGCATATCGACTGGAACGGCATTCTAGTTTTCAATTTAATGTTTCTTATATCAGGGTTCATTACAAAATAATTATTAAACGGTAATTTTTTTATTCGGTTTTTTTTTAAATTAAATGTTTAGATTAGTAAAGTTGTTAAATTAATCTCTAGGACTCTTTACGTGTATATTTGACGCTCCACGATGAAAGGTACCTAACGCGACAACAAATTATAGGTTATGTTTAGGAAATTTTCATTTTTAATTACCTGAAGTCAAAAACAATTTCCTTTAACTATTTTAAATAGTAAATAATTAATAAAAACTGTTTTTGACTTTAGGTAAATAAAAATAAATCTTCAAGCAAAAATTTTTCTAAACATAACCTATAATTCGTTGCCACGTCAGGAGCGTCACTTGTAGTAATAATTACGATAATTAAAAAAATTTTCAAAAACAAAAGCATATAAAAAAAACTAACTTCTTACTGCGGATAGAATGAATGAATGAAAGAATACGACGATTATTATAGATAATTTTATTTAGAGAATAATTTTTCAAAAAAAAAGAGAAAAGGGGGAGGGACTTACCACTAGATGTGAACTGCTTTTGACAATATTTTTCTGATTTCCCCCATACTCTTGAGAATCAACAGAATTAAAAATTTCCTTCACCGAAGTTTCTTTGAGATTGCTTTCAGTGTCATTTCCAAATAAATAGACATTATTTTGTGGAAAGTAAAAAGCTACTTTTCCCGATGCTATCTGTTTGTCAAAAAAAAAAGAAGGAGTAACTTTTTCTCAATCTGTGATTTTGTTATTATAAGGGAGGGGGGCTACTAAAACTATGTACACACCTTCTTACGTGACTCTTGAAGAGTGTCGACAATGTTTTCTCTTTCGGCAATTAAAGGAAGACTCGCTAAAAGTCTAATATAAACAAACTGCTGACAAACATAATCTTCACTGACAATTTCAAAATCACCAGCAGTTTCTAATTTCTGATGAATGTAAAAAAATGGCTGTACACTTGATTCCTTTGTCCAATATTTTAATATTAATGGATTATCCGTTACGTCAATATCCTGAGAAATTAATAGTTTTTTTGAGAATAATTTTTAAAAAAACCGTTTGATTTTGTTGAAAATTGTTAATCGGGAATTTTCGGGGCCACTAAATTCGAAATTAAAGTTAGTTTCGTTATGATTTAAAAAATTCAAAATGGCGGACGCTTTTTTGAAAGCCACGTGAATTTACTTGAAACTTGTTAATCGGGGGTTTCTGGGTTGCTAAATACGATTTTGATGTTAGTTTTTAAAAATTCAAAATGGCGGATTCAATATAGCGGACTAATTTTGAAAAACAGCTTTGATTCGACTGAAAATCTTTACTCGAGGGTTTTTGGGGTAGCTGATTACGAATCTGAAGTTAGTTTTAAAAAAATTCAAAATGGCGGATACAATATAGCAAAATATTTTTTTTCCATTGATTGGATTTACTTCAAAATTGTCACTTGAAAGTTTTTGGGTTCACTGATTGCGAATCTTAAGTTAGTTTTTAAAAATTCAAAATGGCGGATCCAATATTAGGGAAAAATTTGAAAAATTAAAAATAGTTGATCCAATATGGCGGATTACATTTAATTCTTCGTAAATTTACTTTAAGCTTGTTACTCGGGGGTTTTTGAGGTCGCTGATTACGAATTTGAAGTCAGTTTTAAAAAATTCAAAATGGCGAATCCAATATGACGGAAAAATGTCTAAAACCATTTTAATTCGCTTGAAAATTGTTATTTGGGGGTTTTTGGGGTCACTGATTACAAAACTGAAGTTAATTTTAAACAATTCAAAATGGCGGATACAATATGGCGGACTATTTTTAAATTGCTTGTGAATTTACTTCAAACTTGTTACTAGGGGGTTTTTGGGGTCGCTGATTACGAATTTGATGTTAGTTTTTCAAAATTCAAAATGGCGGATCCAATATGGCACACTATTTTTTTGAAAACCACTATTTTATTCAATTGAAAATTGTTACTCGGGGGTTTTTAAAGTCGCTGATTACAAATTTGAAGTTAGTTTTTAAAAATTCTAAATAGTGGACAATTTTTTTTTATTTTAAATAACGAATTTAGAGGTGTTTTACTGTAGAAATATTTCTATTTGATAATTTAATATTTATCAATACCAAGAGAAAAAGAAATTTATTATTAAATGAGAAAAAAACCTGAAATGCGTCTGGAATTTTTTGCTCGCATTGGTCGACAAATAAAACGCCCAATAGATCAATCTCGACTGGCATACTCAGTTGTAAGTCAACATTTGAAATTGTTGTCTCCTCCTGCTCTTCATTTTTCGATTCCACACTAAATGCCAAAACAGTTAATGCACTTTCGCACATTACACCATAAACATGGCCAGTGACAGCAGTTTTTAAATTACCTAAACGCTACAATAAAAAAAGAAAGATATAATTTACCAAAAAAATTCCAATTTTTATAGAATAAAATTTAGCAGAGTAAAAATAGCATAAAAAAAATAAATAAATATAAAAACTAGTATGAAAAATAAAAAATTGAAAAAAATTTTTTAAACCAAAAAATAAATAAATAAACATAAATTAAAAATTCAATTCAATTTTCCATTTAATAATTTATAACATTAAGTTGTAGATTTGATTGTTAATAATAAATTTTTCAAATAGAACTCGAAATTCTGAAAAAAAAAATTTTCAATTTTGTATAGAAATATATATAACAAAACATACGGAAATAATCAATTGCTGTAAATAAATCATTATTTGTAATTAAGTCATTATTGTCAAATAATTGCATTAAATTTTACAAATATACAAGAATTCAATTTAATAAAGTGTTATTCATTATTTTCAATCAAGACGTAAAATTTACCTATTGATAAAAAAAAAGCATTACAATTAACTATGTAAACAAAATAGTTTCCCTCGAGTAATATAGAATATGCATAAAAATGAACGAATTAAAAAAATTTACCACTTGAAATTTGATGAAAAATAAAGCTTTTTAATTTTAAAGAATTTATTAATAAATAAATATTGTTGAGGGAAAAAAATGTAAAGTTTCCCAAAAGTATTTAGAAGATATGCGTGTAAATTTGAAAAATTTAAATATGTGTCAAAAATTTTGAGGTTAGCTTTTATGTTCTCTATCGTAAATTATTGAAAGACAAATGATTATGAGCTCTTACCTCAATGACGTTAGATAATATTCTAAGGCGAGGTGTCATTTTAAAAGAGAAAATTTTCTAATTCTCAACAATAAAAATCCATTTAAAAATTCCATACGGGGGTTTTTTAAATGCGCCCATAAAATCAAAATTGATCAAAATATTTGTCGAAAGTTTGGAAATAAATTTCTCTCACCTTCTTCAATTTACAAACAGATGTCGCTTTTCGTTTTAGCGGGAAAATTTGAATTTTATCAATTTAATTTATATTTAAAAATTGATTGTTTACAAAACAAAATTTTTTCTCTTCCATTGATATTCGATATTATTTTATTTATTTCAAATATAATATAAATTATTAACACAATATGATAAATTTATTATTTTTATTATTATTAATTACTTTTTTAATTATTATGAATTTGTATTATTATTAATTACTATTTAATTTTTATGAATTTTTATTATTATTATTAATTTTTTAATTATTTTAAATTCGAATAGTGAAAAAAATATTTTACAGAAAAAAAATTTTTATAGGCCAAATTTTTTTATTTAATTACTTTTGGTTTTGAAATTTTTGAAATTTAATATTTAAAAAAAATTTGATTTTCGAATATAAAATGGAAATTATTGGGAAAAAATAAATGGAATAGAAAAATTTGCATAAATTTTGTATATTTTGTGGACTTTGGCGCGGCTACAACAATCAAAATTTCCAAGACCAATAATTATTCGATCTCAAAATAAATTGACAAATTTTAATTTTCTAAAATTTTCGAATCACTCTGCAAATACAGAAAAAAAATACAATTACATGCAGACTCACAGTATGTGTATTCTAAGTACAATGAGTACGTACATTTAATACGAAAAAAAGTCCACAGACAGAAAAAAAATATATATTCCCTACAACTCGGATTTTACGTACAATATAAAAAAAAAAGAATGCAAATCCGATCGTCATTGCTTTTTCAATTTTTCTTTCATGTAAAGAAACAATAAATTCTCTTATTTCTGTTTTTCTCGCTCAAATTTTTTATTTTTTTTTTCTAATTAAAAAAGCAAAAATTAAAAATCAGAAAAAGAGAACAAAATTTTCAATTTTCAAATTCTTCGAATAAAATGAGAAAAAAAACAATTGCTTTTTTCAACTTCACTTTAGGAGAGGAAAAATTTGCAAAAGTCTCAAAAGAAAATTCTTCCACGAAGAAATATTTTTTTTTTTTTTTTGGAAATTTACTTGACAATAATTTATTATATATAATTAAAAATGAGCATTCAAAAATCAATCTTAAAAATTCGGGAACGTCTTTAATATAAATAAACCAAATTTCTTGAATATTATTGTCTTAAATAATTGATTGAAAAAAAATTTTTTTCCTCTAATTTAATGTGTCATTCAATTCTATTTTTGTTTCACCGATTTTTCTTTTCTCCCGGAAAAAAAATTTAATTTACATAAAATCAGTTTTTCATTTTACGAAAATTTTTTTCCTTCTTTTTTTTGGTTAATTCAACTATTATGAAATTTCGCTTAAATTGACATTATACAAAAAAAAAAAATTACATATATAAAAAAGAATGTAAAACGTGACAAAAAAAAGGGGATAATTAAAAACACTAAAAGATGGTAATTTTATCACAATGGAAAGTATATCTGAAAGTAAAAAAAAAAAAAAGAAAAAAAATTTTAAAAGACCCTTTGAAACGGGTTTTTATCGTTTTTTTTCCCCTTCGAATTTACTTTTTAATTTTCTTTCTACAAAAAAACGATCGAGCTTTTCCCGTTTTCTTTTTTTACTCACAACATTATCAATAAGACGTGCAGAGTATTTTTTTATATTAAAAAAAAAAAAAAATTTGCGTTACAAATGGTTTATAACTAGTATAAAAAAAAGGTGCTAATAAGTTTTAAATAACGCGAGATACACATTCATTATTAAGAATCCAAATTGATTCTGAAAAACGTTAAAATTCGTGGTTTTTTTTTTCATTCCTTTTTTAAAACGTAGGATGCGAATACGTTTTTAAGAACGCTTCTGCGTTTACGTGCTTGTTTTTTTCTTGAAATTAATTAATTTTCTTTTCTTTTCTTCATAGCATTTCACGAGGACGCGAGGGTATTTTATTGGCAGGTCAGTCTTGCTAATCCCCTCCTGGTGTCTCATTTGACTTTTCCTTGCACACGGAGGTTCGTTACTACTTGTTTGCAGCTCTTGAAAAATTTATTTTCCGCTAGACACTTTCAAGATCTTCCTCGCAATCGAACAATGAACTGTTTCTTGGCAAAAGAAGAGACACGTGTCCGAATCTGAAAAAAAAATGTCAATGACAATTTTGCAATTAGAAAAGATTTAATTTTTAAACTATTTAAAAAAAAAGAAACTGAAAAATTAAACTATTTAAACAACCAAAAATTGATCGAATGAAAAAAAATACTTTCTCATTATTGATGAGAATATATAAAAAAAGAGGTAAAAAATGATCAAAATAGGTAAACAAAAGGTGAATAAAATATACTCACTTGCTGCTTTTGTATTTTTCTTGTATCGCTTGTTGTTGTATGTTGTTTGCATTATTGAAGGTTCGTTGCAAGCATATAATACAGGCTTTGAGATCCTGTAAACTATAGCCAGATGAGAGTTCCAATTCATGAGGCCAGACTTCTTCGTTGAGAGTGTGTCGAGCTAATGCCACGGAAGACGCAGCTAGAATACTTGGCAGGAAATGCAAATATGGATCCGCTTCCAACAATGATAATTCACACAAGTACTGAAAATATAAATATACAATTTTTTTGTTTGTTTTACAACCTTTTTTCTTTCTTATAACAAAAAAAACAATCCTGAAGATTATTATTAAAAAAA
>JUFY01028308.1:0-10555 GCA_001855655.1 Leptopilina clavipes | reverse complement strand
GAGAAAGGGGGGAGGGGTAAGTGAGGAGGAAGATGGATCTCCAGGGGAACAAGTGAGACGAATATAGTGCGTACTACGCACGCACTGGAGGAGCAATTGAAGTGAACGGATCGTTGGTTTTCTCGCTTGGTGCGTGGTTGTGAAGCGCCCGCTGTTGCCATAGCGACCACTCGCAGTAGCCACGCATTGATCCACAGACTCCCGGTGCGTTTGAGTTTTGCGAGAGAGTGCGTGGAATTGGAGACTCTCTCTCTCTCTCTCTCTCACTCTCTCTCTCTCTCTCTCTCTCTCACTCTCTCTCTCTTTCAAGAGAGAGAGAGAGAGAGACAGAGAGAGAGAAAAAGAGAGAGAGAGTGAGAGAGAAAAGAGAGAAAGAGAGAGAGAGAGAGTGAGAGAGAAAAAAGAGAGAAATAGAGAGAGAGAGAGAAATAGAGAGAGAGACCTACGCACAAAGAATCTATAGGTCCATATACCTTTCGCAAAAGTTGACGAAGAGAATCACGTTCTGCCCTTCACGAAACTTGACCAAATTCCTAGCATTTTTACCTTTTCCTTGCAAAAAATAAAAAAAAGAAGAGAAAAAATCCCGATTAAGTGATGAAGAATCTTTAAATGATTCACTATTTTTTATCTCAATTTTTTTTTCTTTTTTTTTTCTTTTGAAAAAGGAAGAAAAATAAACTACAAATTGAAAAAAATTAAATTTTTTCCCATGATTTTTAAGGGAAAAATGAGGATTTTTTGGCAAAAAGGGAAAAAATTCAAAGAAGGGGACAAATAGCTCAGTTGGTAAAGTACATGACAGTGGGTGTAAAAATTAAGGGTTCGATTCTTGTCAATTATGAAAAAATTTTTTTTCTATAGTTTACATTTTTTTTAGGATTTTCTATACTTTTCTATGGTAATTATTACAATAACATTCAGATTAGTAATAATAAATAATTTAATAAACAAAATTATTCATTGAAATTATTAGAAAAAAAAATATTCAAAAATAACCAAAAAAAAAAAAAATTCAAAAATGGAAAAAAATCGGAAAAATGCAAATTAAGAAATAAATATGAAAACAGTTTCACAGAAATGGGCAGAATTTTTCCTCGAGTCATTGAATCGAGAGAGAATGGAACGTAACACATAGAATATCGTCGTGTATATAAAAAAAAAAAATGACGTGAGGCCATCGATCTCTCGAGACCAAGAGTTGAAACTTCTTTTGAAAAAAAAGTAGAGAGAAAAAAGAAGCTATAGTGACGCATCATCATAAATCGTTATTTCGAGCAAACGTTTATTTTACTTTTCGAGTCCTGCCCCGAAGATTTGTATATAATATATATATAGAGAAGAGAGTTGAAAAAGCTCAAAATGCAACAATGCGACATTATTATTTTTTTTTTTTGGTGACTGGTCCATCGCCAGGAAGCTGTGCAGGATATGCAACTTTTATACATATCTATATACATATTATGCATACAAAAGGAAGGAATCTCTATTTTCTAAGTTGCTTGCCTTACTGGCTCTCTCCTTCTCTCTCTATAACATTTAATGTTGTTTGACCAGCAGTTTCGAGTGCAAATGTACCTGGACCCCCCTTTTTTCCTCTCATTTCCCTTCCATTTCAAATATAAAATCACAATTCAAATCTCCTTTTTCCAAAGTAAATAATTGTCCAAGAGTTTTTTTTTTCAAAGTTATTTGATCCCTCTTGTGAGTTTGTTTAACTTTTTACGTTCGCAGAATCTTTTCTTCCTGAATTTCACTAATAATAGTAACAGTAATAAATAATTCTAATAAAAATTCTAATAAAAAACAATAATAGTAATAATAATAAAAATATAAATGCAAAAAATAAATAACTAATAATTATAAAAATATTCATAACAATAACAATAATAATAACGATAATATTAATAATAACAGCAACAATAATAATAATAATTATTATTATAATCCATTATTGCAGTAAAACAGTAAATGTTAAAATAGAAGCAAATAGTCTACAATACCGACTGTTGGTAAAGAAACCTTCTACTTTATCGATAATCGATAAAAAGGGAATTTAACTAATCTACAGTCTGTAAAGAATATTGTTTATTTTTTATAAAACGAAAAAATTCCATAAAATAATAATAAGAAGAAAAATAATAAAAAAAGTAATATTTACAATAATAATAACAAGAATAATAATAATAAAAATAATAATTATTATTATTATAGCAATAATAGTACTAACAATAAATATTAATCCTTCCTTGCAGAAAATAAATAAATTTTAAGAAAATTAAAGCAAGTAATCTACAATACCGACCGTTGACAAAGAAACTTTGCCCTTTATCGATAATCGATAAAAAAAGAAATTTACCTTATGTACAGTCGAAAAAGAATATTGTTTTTCTTTTTAAAGTGACAAATTTTTAGAAAATAATAATAAGAACAACGAAAATAATAATAAAAATACTGTTTATAATACTGCTACTAATAATATTTTTAGTAATAATAGTAATAACTATAAATTAATAATCCTTCTATGCGGTAAAACAACAAACATCAAGAAAATTAAATATAATATTCTACAATACCGACTGTTGGTAAAGAAACAACCTACTTCATCTATAGTCGGTAAAAAGAAATTCACCGAATCTGCAGTCAGTGAAGAATATTGTTTTTTTCTAAAGGGAAAAATGACATAAAATAATAGAAATAACAAAAAATATTAATAAAAATATTTATAATACTAATCGTGATAAAAATAATAATAATATTTATAGTACTAACAGTAATAATAATAATTTATAATTTTTCTTTGCAGTATTTTGCGATCAAGAAAATTAAAACATATAAGCTACAATACCGACTGTTGTGAAAGATAATCTCCACTTTAACTATAGTCGATAAAAAAGGAATTTACCTAATCTGCAGTCGGTGAAAAATAAATTGTTTTTCTTTCTAAAACGATCAAATTTTTACATATTTTCAATTCATCAAAAAAAAAAATTTATAAAAATTTTATTTTCTAAAACAAGAAAAGAGTTGAAATTATAAATCTTTTTTTAAAGAATAAATGTATACTTTTTTATTCTTATTTTTAATATATGATGATTGATGAATCAGAAAACAATTTATATATATAGCTATAAAAATTTTCACATGACCTCATTTTTAATTCAAATATTTTGCTTGTGACTTTTTTTCGGGGACTTTTT
The DNA here is from genome assembly GCA_001855655.1 of Leptopilina clavipes. Taxonomy (NCBI): domain Eukaryota; kingdom Metazoa; phylum Arthropoda; class Insecta; order Hymenoptera; family Figitidae; genus Leptopilina; species Leptopilina clavipes. The sequence goes on along the minus strand of JUFY01028308.1, from coordinate 7,355 downwards.
AATCTCTTCCCTGGAGTTGTAGCCACGCGTTTCCTGATCTTTCCGGGATGAAGAGAAAATAATCCCTCGTGTCTGAGGGCAGTATTTATTATATATATATGTATATATCTATGTGCGTGGAACGGTATTGTTGAAAAAAGAAATTTTCCTGTTCCTCTGCACGTGCCCCGAGACAGATATTAATTTTTTTTTTTTTTAATACATAGATAGACATGGCGAGAGTAAATTTTGAAAACCAGTCCAACAAGAAGAAGCAACAGCTGGTGAAAAAAAGAAGGAAGGAAAAAAAAATGATGATGGGACCTAAATTTTCCACGGACAATTTTCTGTGTGAGTTTTGTGGACCGCACCCACTTCGGGACCTCGTTTTGGATTACCATCGGACATGCCCTAAAGAAATAATTTTAATTGTTTCGCCGCCACCTCCCGGTTTCCTGTTCTATTAAAGAACATGCCAGATGCTGCGGGTTTGTTACATATTATATACATTTTATTATTATATATATTATTTATTTTTCTTTTTTCCAAAACTATTTAAAGGAGGTAATATTTTTAATTATACATTCTTTGTTCCGTCATTTCTCTTTTGTCTGAGTTAATTTCTCATTTTGTTTCTATTTTCTATAATAATGTATTATTTTATTTTTATCATTTCTATGTATCAAAAGTTGAGACGATAATAATAAATATAAATAAAATAATAATAGTAATATAATGAATAATAAAATATAATAATAAAAAATATAATAATAATAAACATATAATAAATAATCAATAAAATAATATGCTTGGTAATACTTGGTAATGCTTGGTAGTGCTTGGTAATATTTGGTAGTGCTTGGTAATATTTGGTAATACTTGGTAATACTTGGTAGTACTTGGTAATATTTGGTAGTGCTTGGTAATATTTGGTAGTGCTTGGTAATACTTGGTAATACTTGGTAGTGCTTGATAATACTTGGTAGTGCTTGGTAATATTTGGTAGTGCTTGGTAATATTTGGTAGTACTTGGTAGTGCTTGGTAGTGCTTGGTAATATTTGGTAGTGCTTGATAGTGCTTGGTAATACTTGGTAGTGCCTGGTAATACTTGGTAGTGCTTGGTAATATTTGGTAGTGCTTGGTAATACTTGGTAGTGCTTAGTAATATTTGGTAGTACTTGGTAGTGCTTGGTAGTGCTTGGTAATATTTGGTAGTGCTTGGTAATACTTGGTAATACTTGGTAGTGCTTGGTAATACTTGGTAATACTTGGTAATACTTGGTAGTGCTTGGTAATATTTGGTAGTGCTTGGTAGTGCTTGGTAATATTTGGTAGTGCTTGGTAATACTTGGTAGTACTTGGTAATATTTGGTAGTGCTTGGTAATACTTGGTAGTGCTTGGTAATACTTGGTAATACTTTGTAGTGCTTGGTAATACTTGGTAGTGCTTGGTAATACTTGGTAATACTTGATAATGCTTGGTAATACTTGGTAGTGCTTGGTAATACTTTGTAGAGCTTGGTAATATTTGGTAATACTTGGTAATACTTGGTAGTACTTGGTAATATTTGGTAGTGCTTGGTAATACTTGGTAGTGCTTGGTAATACTTGGTAATAATTGGTAACAATTGGAATAGGGAGACAAGTTTACACTATTTTTACTAGTAAATTCCCCATCGGTTCCTATTTTTATCGCACTCTTCTGTTGCATTGTCGCAATTTTTTTTCAATTTTTTGTTATTTTTTTTTTTTTTTTTGCAAAAGCGGGATTTATTTTACATTTTTTTTTCTCGAGATCTCGTAACGGTTGAAATGTGTGTTTGAACGGTTTTTCGTTCTTCCTGTTCATTTTTGAGCCCGCGGCAAGACGAAGGATCAAAGGTGCGGTTTCTACTGGAATTACGAAGCGTGACATCTGGAAGCCAAAGCCAAAGTCCGTCCCACGGAACTAGGTATATTGTAGATGTGAACGTATATACATATATATATATAAGCCCTTTACCCATCCCAAGGGCCGAAAAACCATGTCTCTAACTACAGCATGTGTGTGTGTGTATTATTTCGACCTAGAATCCTAGAGACCTTTTCGACCTTCAACCAGATGCTGTGTGTATTAAGCAGATAGACAGGACCTAAAATTTACACATACAGAGTATAAAATATAAATTATTGCCTTCAAAAACTTGAAACACGATAATCAACACGCGCGAGGAATTTGGCAAAATTTCCCACGTTTAGTGACGTATTTCATTCCTTATTTGATGGTTATAATGGGGATTTAAATAAGGAGCGCAAACACTAATGTTACATAACTGTTACGTTAATGTTACATTTCTGTTACATTACTGCTACATTTCTGATACATTACTATTACGTTCTCTTTACGTTACTGTTACGTTACTGTTACGTTATTGTTACATTACTATTACGTTCTTGTACCGTTACTGTTACGTCATTGTTACATTACTATTACGTTCTTGTAACGTTCCTGTTACGTTCTTGTTACGTTCTTGTTACAGTTCTGGTACGTTATTGTTACTTTACTGTCGCATTGCTGTTACGTTAATGTTACCTTCTTGTTACATTTCTGTTATGTTATTGTTACGTTATTTTTGTATTACTGTTACGTTAATGTTACGTAATTGTTGCATGAATGTTACTTTAATGTTACGTTGCTGTTGAATTGCTGTTTCATTACTGTTGCGTTATTGTTACGTTACTGTTGCATTTCTGTTACGTTAATGTAACAATACTGTTGCATTGCTGTTACGTTATTGTTACATTATTGTTACATTATTGTTACATTACTGTTACGTTATTGTTACATTATTGTTGCATTACTGTTACGTTATTGTTACGTTATTGCTGCATTACTGTTACGTTTTTGTAACATTTCTGTTACGTTCTTGTTACAGTTCTAGAACGTTATTGTTACGCTATTTTTGTATTACTGTTACGTTAATGTTACGTTACTGTTGCAATACTGTTACGTTAATGTTACGTCGCTGTTTCATTACTGTTGCTTTATTGTTACGTTGCTGTTACATTATTGTTACCTTATTGTTTAATTATGTTATGTTGCTGTTACTTTTCTATTGTATCACTGCAACGTCACTGTTACATTATTGTTACGTTATCGTTATCCATAACTGTTACATTACAGTTACTTTACTATAAAAAATATTGACAAAAGAATATAAATTTAAAAACAAAATAAAAACAAAATAAAGAATACATAAAAGAAGCAATTTTTTCCTTAAAAAAAAATTTCTCTTCTTATGAATTAAAGAGTCAAAATTTAAATGACCAAAAATATAAAGAAGGCGTTTAAATTTCTCTCTCCCGAAACATCAATATAAACACTATTCATCTACATATATATATATTATTCTCTTGTGTCTAGTAAAATGGAAATTCGTCAAAAAAAAAAAAAAAATTCGACAGTAAAAATTTATCTCTATTTTCTAAAGTACCGATCAGCTTATCACGATCGATACTTTCGACTGATGTTTTTAACTCTCCGGTCGTTAGGAACATCTGCCGTCTCTAGGGTAGAGAAAATGTGGCGCGTGGCCACGAACCAATCGGATTCATTCCCTTCTATGTCCCATTACATCTATAGATGAGAATCGTTTCTCATTTTCTCGCATGAAAATTTCATAATTCCCCATTTTTACATATTCTCCTTCTTCTTCTTCTTCTGTAAAGAGAAAATTCTCTAAAGAAAAATTTTAAGTTTTTCTTTTTTTTTTTTTGAAAGTAAAAAGATTGAACGTTTTTTTTTCGAGAAATTAATTTTTAATGGAAAATATAGAAACGGCGCACCCATCAATTTTTTTTTTTGGGGGAGGGGGAGAGAGAGATTTCCTCTGTCATTTTCACGGTCCATAAAAAATATCACGCATTTTTTGAGCCTCCCAGCGAAAAATAAGTTGTGGAATGCTTTATATATAGAAATATAAGGGAGGAAGACACCTTGCATCAAGGGTTGACTATATATATGTGTATAAGAGGGTGAAACAAGTCTTCGAAAAGTCATGGATTTCGCAGCGAGGGTGCTGTATAGGTGTTTGGAAAAAAAAATCGGGGATCACCACCCTCCTCTCTCTCTCTCTCTTTTTCTCATTCCTTCATTTCTATCGTGGTTGTGCCCTCTTTAAATGAACACCAGGACCCCCCCCCCTCCCACATTCTTATAATCATGTTGCTCTTCCTTAAAAAAAGGGTTATTGCTCTTTTTTTCTCGCCTGCTTTACGGCTTATTTATACCATATAAAAAGGGATGGAGAATTTTTTTTCACGAATTAATTTTGATTTTTATCTGCGGACAGAAATTATTTTTCCCTATTAAGTGTTTTTTCCCTTTAAAATTTTTATGTTCTTCAAATAAAAACTGTTTTCTGATCGAAATATATTACTATAGTCTTTTTTTTGGGAAAAAAATTTAGTCCGGATGCAAACCATTGCAGTAGGTAAGTGTCGGTAACAAATTCCTGTAATCGGTTCTTTATCGACCGTTTCTGCATTTTAGATATTTATATGTATGTCTCAAAAATAAGATTTCGAATCGAAATACATAAATATATTGTTTTTTAGAATAAAAATGAGTACTGTCGGTAAGTGTCGATAATAGATCCCTGTAATTAATTATTTATCGACCGTTTTTGCATTTTAAAAATTTTTGTATGTTTCAAAAAAAAGCTTTCCAATCGAAATACATAAATATATTGTTTTTTAGAATAAAAATGAGTACTGTCGGTAAGTGTCGATAACAGATTCCTGTAATCAATTATTTATCGATCGTTTTTGTATTTTTAAAAATTTTTCTATGTTTCAAAAAAAGGTTTCCAATTGAAATATACAACTATAGTGTTTTTTTGAAACAAAATTAGCCTGGACACAAACCATTGCAGTAGGTAAGTGTCGGTAACAGATTCCTGTAATCGATTCTTTTAGGCATTATTGTATGCTTCAAAAAAAAGATTTCTAATCAAAATTGATTAATATACAGGTTTTTTTAGAATAAAAATTAGCACAGTTGGTAGGTGTCGGTAAAGGATTCCTGTAATTGATTCCTTATCGACCGTTTTTGTCTTGAACTTCTGTTGGGGAAATGTAGCATCGAATGATCCTCTGGAATTAATTATTATTGAAATATTCTTATGCAATTGTCGGTAAATACTGGTGGTACCGACATAAAAAAGTCGGTAATAGTAGGTAACAGGTCCCTGTAATATGTGTTTTCCCCTAAAAAAAGCTTTACATGATTGAAAAAACTTTTCGTATCGAAGTATTGTAATCTTTCGTTTACTTTTTGGAAAAAAAGGTTATTACAGACACAAAAGCATTGCAGTCGGTAAGTGTAGGTAATAGATTTCTGTAATCGATTCCTTATTGATCGTTTGAGTTTGATCGCTTGAGTTTCTGTGAGCGTTTAGCATCGAATCATTCGCTGGAATTATTTATTATTGCACTAGTCTGTAGCAATTGCCGGTAATTATCGCTGGAACGGGTACAAAACAGTCGGTAATAATCGGTAACAGGTTCCTGTAATATATACGTTTTTTTTGCCGTTTGCGAGTGAGAAGAAATTTACTGTTAATTTTGCAATGAGTGCAGCTGAAATAAAGGCTGAGTGTGAAAAAATGTCGATAATTGTCGGTATATGATCCCTGTAATGGTATTTACCGACCATTCACTAATTATTCTTCCCAAAGAGATTTTTGAGTTCGATTTTGGAAATATTCGTCATTAAAATTGTAATTTTTATCGGGCGCTCAAGTGCGTTCTTACCATAAAACATCGCTGAATGTCGGTAATTGTCGGTAAATGATTCCTGTAATGGTGTTTACCAACCATTCACTAATTATTCTCCCTAAGAAAAAAATTAACATCGATTTTGGAACGATTTATCATTAAATAGGAATTTAGTCCAGCGCTCATATAATAAAACGTCGGTAATTGTCGGTAAAAGATTCCTGTAACGATTTTTACCGACCATTCACTAATTATTCTCCCTAAGGAAGAATGTAACACCGATTTTGGATCGATTCATCGTCAAAATCGTAATTTATGTCGGGCGCTCACTTGCGGCTTCTTCAAAAAACGTCGTCGATAGTCGGTATTTGTCGGTAAAAGATTCCTGTAACGATTTTTACCCACTATTCACTTATTATTCTTCCCAAGGAAGAATGTAGCATCGATTATAGAACGATTTATCATCAAAATCGTTATTTATGTCGGGCGCTCACGTGCGGCCTCCTCATAAAACGTCGTCACTTGTCGGTATTTGTCGGTAAAGATTCCTGTAACGATTTTTACCCACCATTCACTTGTTATTCTCCCCAAGGAAGAATGTAGCATCGATTTTAGAACGATTTATCATAAGAATCGTAATTTATGTCGGGCGCTCACGTGCGGCCTTCTCATAAAACGTCGTCGTCACTAGTCGGTAATTGTCGGTAAAAGATTCCTGTAAATATTTTTCTTTATCATTGACTAATTTTTCTCTCAAAAATGTAAATTTTGACATATCAATTTTTTGTTTGTAACGATTGGTCATTCAAAATCGAAATTTGCATCATTTACTCACTGTCGATAATTATCGATAACAGTTTCCTGTAATCGTCTTTTTTTCCATCACTTTTTCCCTAATATACTCAATTCTCACCAAGGTTGTAAATTTTCTAATCGATTTTCAATCCGTTTCGCTATATATAATCAAGAATGACTTGGTAAAAAAATATATTCATAAAATAAATTCAGGAAAAACTTTCAATCAAAGCTGGAAAAAAGTCAACAAAAAAGCACAAAACACAATGGCTTATTTTCTTCTCATTCACACTTGAATACCCATTTTGCTTCTCTTTGCATGTATATATATACATATATATATTTTTTTTTTAATGCGAAGATTTTAAGAACGTCCCAGGTGAACGTTTTCAGGGTTTTAGTTTTGGAAGGAACGATTTTTCATTTCTCGATGCTGCGAAAGTCTCTACCCGACAATGGACGCGTGTCACTAGGTTCTGCAGCTGCTTTGCCACTGTTTGTCGCACACATGGCGTTTGTACGAATGTACACTATATATACAATATATATATGCATGCATCGTTTCCAAAGAGATCTCGTCGCGAGATCAAAAGCTTCTCGCAACTTTTTTTTTTATTTATTTTTTTTATTTTATTTTTATTTTATTTTATACTTTGCCACAATATAATGTATTGCTGCATTACATTTGCAAGTATATATCCTATGGCGCAAAATAAACGATATGTGTATACGCACCGGTATGAGAGAAAAGTTTCCGGGTCCTTTACTCTATGTAGTATTCCTGTCTTTTTTTTCTTTTTTTTTTTTTGCAAATCCAGATCGC
>JUFY01028305.1:0-12650 GCA_001855655.1 Leptopilina clavipes | reverse complement strand
TATAAAAATATAATAATTATTATTAGAATTATAATTATAAAATTTATAAAAATATGATAATAATAATTATTATTGTTATATTACTTATTGTTTTACTTATTCATTAAACTTTTGTAAGGAAGAATAAATTTCTTTTAATTTAGAGGACTTTCGATTAGTAAGGAAGATGTTTGTGGATTTCCTGCTTTTCTGCACGTCTATCTCGATTTTTTTTCACAGTACCCTGAATCGCAATACTGCTAGAAAACTGGTATAAGCATAATTTGCCCCTTGCTTCTAAAAAATGACTGTTTAAGAACGATTGCCGGGTACTAATTTTGGTAACTAAGTTTTCTTTGTTTTTGTTTGTTTGGCACTCACATAACATACAGGCAGATTTTGTGAATCTTCATTTTCGAATTGATTCCCTCACATTTGTAGATAGTTATTTTATTCGCCATCCGAAGATTCCGTGGAGCTTTCTGGCATTGAACTGAACCAATTACCACGAGTTCCAGCGCTCCTGAAATTTGAAAGAAAAAAATTCTATTTTCCATTTTTATCGAATTGGAAAAAATTAATAATTAATTGTTATTAAGTGAAAATATTTCCTGCTATTTTCGTCTCTTTCGTATCCTCGGGCAATTCCAATTCTTCCACCTTTCTTTCTAATTATTAACGAATAAAAAAATAATCAGGCTTTAAAAAAAGTCGTTTTTGGTCGAATTCGAAAATTTGGAAAATTGATGAAATATTCACACACCTTGAACGTTGACGAGTACTTGTTGGAAGCGTGAGTGAAGTCCGATAATATTGAGGTGTCGCGCTCGAGGCAGTTTCCTCAGGTCTTCTCTGTAGCGTCATTGTCTCATGTGGCGACGTCACCAATTCGTCCTCATTATCTAAATAATATCGTGAACCAGTTGCACTCTTACAATTTTCACATTCGCTACGATAATCATCGGCTTCATCATGTAATGGCGGTAGGACTTGCATACTGCAAGTGCACGTCACCGAATCAAAACTCCCATCCTGATTAATATCGTTACTCGATGCCAAAGGTGGCTGAAAAAAAAAATAATGCCTCAAAAATTGTACAAAAATTGAACAATGAATAATTAATTGAATTAAATAATTCTCATGATGATGAAAAACGAACCTTGTAATTACACATCAAGGGTGTGATCTCAGGTTTAACATCAGATCCACTTGCCTTTGATGTGAGAACATCCTCATAGAGGGTGTCAGAGCGAATTGCATTATCGCTGATTGGAAGTGAAGGTGGTGCCGATCTTGGCGAACGTTCTGGCGAAGTGCACTTTGGTGGTGCATCGAATAATGGTGCAATTGGCTGATGTGTCATAAATTCACGTCGCAGTCTAAGACTACCTGTGGTTGCCAATGATCTTGGAATTGTACGATGAGTTGATGCACCTGAATTTGGCAAAGTTGACGATATCGTGAAAGCTCCACCTTGCCGCGGAAGAGTCGTATGATGATGATGATGATGATAAGTCTTTGGAACTGATGAATGTGAATTTGGCAACATTAGAATATTACTCGTAACGGCTGAATGCTGTGGTGTGATATTGGAAATATTCGCTGGCAAATTTTCATAGGTATTCGTTCCCATGGTGAAACTTGTCGTTGATGTCCCAACGTAAAGTCCCGTCGATGCTGATTCACTTTGACTCAGTTGATAGCAATTTGAATGGGCTCCGGGACTACTTAAGGGTCTATTTGAGGTAGGTATCAATGGTGATGTACTGGCACCGTTGTTGTTACACGAGAGCGTTGGCGAACTTGCCGGTAGTCCATTTTGACTATTAGTGACGAGGGCCATACTGGAATTACTACTATGACTTGTTAGATAAGTACTAGGGAAATTCGAAGGCGAGAGAGCGTGGGGACTTGTTGAAAGAAGGACTTGTTCGGCACGAGCTGCTGCCACCGCTTCCTCATAGGGCGGTGGTGCCTCACCACGGGGGAAATAATTTCCCGGTGGTTTCCACAATGGATAACCCCCACCACAGGGCATATCCTCCATGGGAACACCATGCTGTAAGCCCCCTCGTTCCAAATAGCCCATACTGTCAAGACTTCTTTGATCCTCTGACACTTGTCGATTTTGTCGTCCTGCTACGCAAACTAAAACACACGCGATCTGACATTAGTAATTTTTTCCGGTAATAATATTAAAACTACATCTTCCATTTAGAATAAAAACGATGAAATACACTATAAAAAATTAAATATTGACATACCTCTTATTTTTCGTTGTCGAAGACGGTGAATTAAAAAAAATAGAAGACTCAACGATAGAATTGCTGTAATGCAACTGGCGACCAATCGTAAGCCAGTGTCGTAATTTGCATTGCCTTCTGCAATTGTTGTTCCTTCGACTTCAGTTTTTTCATTCGATACAGAAGACAATGTATCATCCATACAGATGAATTCGCAACACGTGTTACCAAATCGAAATGATTTGCAGTCTTGTTTAGGCAGAGTCTCCTTAAAAACAATAGAACAAAACGAAATTAATAACAATGATAATTCAGGTTAAATTAAATATAATTTACAACTCATAAACACATGTAAATACTCACAGTTTCTCATATAACACATAAAATGTCATAAATTGGTAACTCATGTTTTCATTTTGCTTATTATAGTCTTTTTTTATATAATTCTTTCTTTATATAATTCTATAATTCTTTGTCAAGTATTCCGAAGTTGTTATACTCAATCAACTGGCTTTTTTCCTTTTTTAAATTTAGAACCAGTAAATAAAAAAAAATATTACCTGTGTACAAATAACAGCTTTGCACCACTTTGGATTGCCATTGTCGCAAACACAGAGTGTGCAAGGTTCAGGACCAGGGCTATAATGAAAACCAGTTTCATAAGACCGTCCCTGCATATCCTTACACGAAGCACCGCCTTCGACACAGCCTGAAAATAAAAAAGATTGTTACATAAAATAATTAATAACTATGTTCTATGCATGGTTATTATCCTTCTGATGACGCAATTCTTTTTTCAAATAAATTATTTATTAATAATTCTTGCAAATATTCGATTAATTATTCCAAGTAATAATTATAAATAAACTATAAATTATGAATTTATTAATTAACAATTAATTAATTTAATAATAATAATTAATAATTGATAATTGATAATTTGTATTTAAATTATTGCAAAGGGAATATTTTTTTCTCCTGACAAAAAAATGGAACAAAAGATTGAAGCTTAAATAAATTTTTCTACTTTCCACTCTTTCTTTGGGTTTAAAAACAAACGATAAAGTAAACAATTTACTGAAACGATATATGAAAAAGTGAATAAAAAATACGGGTTTTTACATTCACATTTTTTAATGAAATGCTTTTTTAAGTCTTTGACCTTTTCCGAGGACAATATTTTCTTTCATCACACATGCTTTGGCCTACTTTTCCTGCTGGGACTGTTGAATCGGCGGTCAATGATAACTGATAAGAAATAAAAGTTGTTTTTTCTTTTTTTTACGAATGAAAAAATGCGACTTACCATTAAATTGTAGAGTCAGAAATACTGCATAACCGAAAAGGTCTCTGCTTTTGTACCTCATTCTGCAATCGTTATCTCATCATAATCCTGTCGTTTTTTGTTTTTATTATTGATAATCAACAAACAGAAAACTGCTCTTCTTTCTTTGGGCCCCTTAAAACGTGTTCTTCATTACACTTAACGAACCATTATCATTCTCATTTTTCATTGCGGGAAAAATGACAATTGTCACTTTTGCATTTGAAAAATATGTCACGGATCACGCTTGACAAATGAAACCAAAACTTCCACTGTACCACATTATTCCTGGGTTAGCAATATATATAGATGTTTAGTTAGTTCCACTTCTTCTGAGTGACGTCCTTTCTGTCAATGGAATTGGAAAACGGGAACAGCCACCAACAGTGATCGATTAATAAACGAACGAGGTATCCGTGTCGAGGATTTAACAACAAGTGACATCTGTCGGATAATAAAACTAACCACTGTTATGGAAATAAACAATCGATATATTGATTAGTTCGCCACCTGTCGGATGAGGCGCTTCATTCGTAACCCAGCAAAAAGCGCCCCATCCGTTAGGGGACGAACTAAAGTTATTTTGCAGCAGTTACCATTCACCAAACGAACTTAAATATACTACGTCATTCTTTGACTGATTCTTTCGAAAGGAGCATATTACGTCTTGTTTTGAATACTTTTTAACAATTATTAAAAAATTCAATTGTGCTTGAAAAACGGAGGAAAAAATGAAGGAGATATTAATCGCGTTATTCGCGATTATAACCGGTAAGTGTTGTTTTTTCTTTCATTCGCCCTTTTATTCCAACCTCTAGATTATTTAATTTTTCTTTATATAAAAAATGCATTATTACTTTCTTTGTTTTAACTTACGATTTCGTTTAACTTAAACAAAAGCTGATTACCCCGATACATAATTACTTGCATTTCTTGATAATTTCCAGCATTCCGATGGTGAAAATTCATTAGACTAACGATTCAAGTTCAACAATTTAACAAAATATGTCTCAATTTTTTCCGATTTTGATTTTTTCTGTTTTTGTTTTACATTATACGTTCTGTCATATTTTGTTTTCCCTAGAGAATATTATGCAACTTATGTTAATAATGTTTCATTAGGGTTGTTAGACTTTAGAGTATTTTATTCTGGTTTAGTATTTTTTATTATTATTATTTTTTCTGTTTTAACTATAATGTGCATTTGTCATATGAGTGTTGTGCATTTAATGGAGATGATTCAGAAAAGAGTTTTTCTCTTTCTCAGAAATTCTGAAACTACTCTTCATTGTTCACTGAATTAAATTGCATATTTTTTATTTTTTTAATAAAGGAGAAAAAATTAGCAAATCTTGTAAAATTGTGATAAAATAGTAGAAATATTTTACGACATTAATTATAAACAAACACTAATTATTGATTTTTATACATTATTATTTTTATTCATTTCGTTATATTATTTTCCTCTACTTATTTTATTTCTCGTATTTTTTAAATATTTATATGTTTCTTTTTTTCCTTATTATTTATTTATTCTTTTTTCTCAACTTTTTCTTTTTGAAAATAGTTTATTAATCGCGAGAATTGCAAGAAAGTCCAAAGTTCTTCAAGTTATCACATCTTTTAAAAATATAAAATGAAACTACGTTTAAAATAAAACTATTTTTATGACTTTGTCAAGCTCAATAATTTTTTTTTCTCGTATTTTCTACATATGTATATATATATAGATTACTGCGTTCTAAAAATAAAATTTTGCAATTCTTTTTGTTCTTTATTTTTTATTTAACGTGCTTTAAAAAACATTATTGTTTAAATAATCCCTGTGTAAATAATTTATTCAAAGTGTAAAAATTCTAATGATGAAATTTTCAAAATGAACTCGCGTTGAATTTCCCAAAACAAAGATTGATGTCTTTTGTTTGTTATACATAAATATTATATATACATAAACTGAAAGGGGAGTAAAAACTTGATAACACACGAGTCATTGATAAGGGGAATAGTTTCTCGAAATACGAGAATATTTTTGAAACTCAATCTTCAGGAATTACAAATGTCTCGTACGAAAGATTATCAATTTTTTTTTCTTTCTTATTTATCAATCGGTCAATTTTATATTTCCTTCTGTAGAGAATTTCTTCTTACAAAACGTTAAAAATCGTTTTTAAAATTTACAAAAATGACAAGAATAAAAATATTCTCTTTTCCTATTTTTTTGTAGTCATAAAAATTTTATTTTATCACTTTCTCCAAGTTTCTGGAGTAATAATAAATTATCAATTTATGTTTACGTAATTGAAATAAGAATAATAAGATTAAAAGTCAATGGGGCATTCAATATTTATATTCTTTTTATTTTTTTTAATAATAGAAATTTTTACAGTAAATTATAATTACAGCGTAGGAAATTTTTGCCTGTGAATATTGGAATGAAAAAAATGTTTTTCTTTTTCAAGTCTCGTCGGCTGCAGTAATAATCAAAGCTGAGGGACAAGAGACGCCTCATCTTTTGGGCTCAAAGGCATGTACATGGGGACCTTCTTATTGGTGTCAGAATCTCACGTGAGTAATAAAAAAGAATTATTTTTTTAATTCGCGATAATACAATATGATTTCGTTGATTGATTGATTGATTATCCGAATTGAAATTTTATTTTTAATATAGAATTAAAAACTGAAAAATTGTCATTAGAATTCTTTTTTTTAAATTAATTTTATTTATTTTTTATTTCAAATTATTTTTTATTTCAGGACTTCGGCAGGATGTAAAGCGACGAAACATTGCGTACAAAAGGAATGGATCAATATGAAAGTTCCGGACGATACGGACAGTGTTTGTGGTGTTTGCAAGGATATGGTGAAACAGGCACGTGATCAATTGGAGAGCAATCAAACGCAACAGGATTTAAAAGATGTTTTCGAGGGTAGTTGTAAATTAATTCACGTCAAGCCAATTGTTAAAGAGTGCATTAAACTCGCTGACGAATTTGTTCCCGATCTTGTCGAAACATTGGCATCGCAAATGGATCCATCGGTTGTTTGTACAGTCGCTGGTCTTTGCAATTCGGCTCATATCGATAAATTGCTACTTGAATACAAAGGAGTCGACACGCAATCGAAGGCAATTATTTTAATTTTATTCTATTCCTTTATTTTTTCAAGGACCTAAGAATTATTATATTTTTAATTGAATTTACCTGTAATTATAATTATAGTTTAAATTAAATTTAATTCTAATTATTATTATTACAGTTTAAATTCAATTAAGTATATTTTTTTTGGTATTTATTAAATTTAAATTAATTAAGCGAAAAATTATTAATTTTTTTTAACAATTTGAATGTAAAGGTGGAGACGAGGCCATTCGGTGATGATGAACTTGATCCAAACGATTGTTCAAAATGCTTCACAATTGCCACTCACATGGAAAATAAATTTCAAACAACGTCTCGCGATAATTTCCTTCAACATCTGCTTCATATTTGCGGTCAATTCAGCTCATTTTCAGACGCATGCTCCTCAATTGTTTTAACGCATTTTGAAACAATTTACAATCATTTGCAAAATAATTTCAAAGCAGGAAATATTTGCCATCTCTCTGGACAATGTAGCAGTAAATTCCATAAACATGATGATGAAAAGGTAAAAAAATGTTTCATTCACTTTATTTATTTCTTTTAAAAATAAAGAGAGAGAAATCCTAAAAGTTTTCTAAAATAATGAAAAGAATCATTAAGAGGAATTTCAATTTAAATTAATTTAATTTATATAAAAGATTTGTTAAATTGATTTTAAGAGAATTTTTAATATTAAATATTAAATATTTTTCATTGAATTGAAAAAGATTTATTTAGAATTCTTCTAAATTTGACGATTATTAAAATATATGTAAATTTTTTTTTTGAATTGGAACATTTTTGGAAATAATTTTTTTCTATTGTTTGTAATAGAACTTGGAAGTTGAAATTCGCCCATTGTCAAGTGTTGGAATGGTGGAAATTGGCGACGACTTGCCTTGCAAATTGTGTGAACAATTAGTTGGACATTTGAAAGAACTTTTGGTTGCTAATACAACAGAATCTGAATTTAAAACGGTTCTCGATGGACTTTGCAAGCAGACCAATTCATTTGCTCCCGAAGTAAGTATTTTTTAAAAATACATTTTTAGTAACTATTTTTTAAAATTCATGACTAAATAGTCAATATTTTCAAAATTAAAAAAAATTAATAAATACATTTTCAATAGAAAGTATTTAGTATTTTTTTCTGAAAATTCTTATTTTTCTTTTCAGTGCTTATCAATCGTTGATCAATACTATCCAGAAATTTATTCCTTTTTAACTCATCATTTAAATGGCAATGCAGTGTGTGAAATGGCTGGTATTTGTCCCGCACCTGGCAAAAATATTCACGTAAGTATTAAAAACAAATAAAAATTTACCTCTGGAGAAAATTAATTTTATTCGAGGAAATAATAATAATAAAAAAAAAATTTTAAATAGAATGGACCAATTGCACCACTTTTGCCCGAAGTACCAAGAAAAATTGCTGAAAAATTTGTGGCAAAGCAACAACACTCGGAAGCTGAAGAAATGCAATTGCCAATTGAGAGACATTTGCCATTCACTAGTTTAGCATTTCCACAAATGGACGTTGAGGGAAAAAGAACTTGTGCTTTCTGCGAAATGCTTTTGCATTATGTGCAAGAAGTTCTCACAACTCAAAGAACCGAGGTAATTTTTGCTATTAGTTTATTAATTTAATAATTAATAAATATAGTAAATAATAAAATAAAATAATAAAATAAATAATAAATTCAAAGTATTTAAAAAAAATTTTTAAATTAATATTTTTTTTAAGGATGAAGTGAAGCAAGTTTTCGACAAAGTTTGCACAAAGTTACCGTCATCAATCAAGGACACCTGCGATGAATTCATCAACACTTATGGCGACGCAATTGTTGCAATTCTCGTCCAAGAAATAGATCCATCAACAGTAAATAATTTTTTCCTTCAATATTTTTTGATTCCTTATTAAAAATGTTTATTTCGATAATTATAAAATTAAGAAAAAAAATATATTCTTACACTCTTTTTTTCAATACATTGTAGGTATGTCCAATGATTCACGTCTGTCCCTCACAAGAACAAATGGATTTCTGGGAGAAAATTCCATCAGAAATGATATTACAATCTGACGTTAAAGATAAACCAAGTTGCCCACTTTGTTTACTTGCTCTGCAACAAATTTACAACACGATTAAAAATAATAAAACTGAGGTGAAAATTTTTTAATGGTATAATTCTTTAATTTAAGAATTAAATATGAAAATTTTACCAATTTATTCATTTATTTATTTATTTATAGTAAAGCGGAAAAGCAGTTTCATTTTCAATTTCGATAAATTTTTGTTTCAGGCCAACATTGAATATCAATTGAGTAAATTGTGTAATCATTTGCCAAAGAGTTTAGTTGAAGAATGTAACGATTTGGTGAAAGGATATAGTCGGGAACTTATCGAAATGTTGCTCGCCGATCTTACACCACAAGAAGTTTGCACTTCACTTAAATTATGCGATCCTACAAAACACGTTGGCCCAACAATGGGCCCAACTGTTAATAATTATTATCCAATCGATAAGGACGGACAAATAAGTACGATAAAAATCGATTTTTTATTATTTAATTCAATCTATATCGTAATTTATAAAAATTAAAAACAAATTTACATTGAAAATAATTTATTTTCTTTCAGCGACAAACGAAATTCCAAATTTTCCACTGTATCCGATGAAAATGAAGCCAGTGAAGGATGATGACGTCGAATGTGTAATTTGTGAATTTATCATGCAATATATGGAGAAAGCATTGAGTGATAAAAAAACAAAAGACGAAATTGAACACGTTGTACACGTTGTTTGTAATCATTTGCCAAAAACCGTTTCCAAGGAATGTAATACATTTGTTGATAATTATGCGGACGTTGTGATTGATCTTCTATCGAAAGAAGTTAGTCCCAAGGAAGTTTGCTCAATGATTGGCCTCTGCAATACCACGGTTCAAGAATTTAAAAGTAAAAACAACTTTTTTCCTCAAAGAATTTATTTTCTTAATTAATTTTATATTCGCATTTAAAAAAAATTTATCTTGAAAATAATGTAAAATGAAATAATTTTTTTTTAGAATCGGTTGCCGAATGTGCTCTATGTCAGGAAATTGAATCGAATATTTACAAAAAAGTTGGCGACACAAAAGATTCTGAGGAAATTGAGGCAATTGTTTCCAAAGTTTGCAAATATATACCAGCAATTTATGAACACAAAGTGAGTAAAATTGATTTTTTCTTCCAATGAAAAAATATTTACAGATATATATTAATTATTAATATTTGAATATTTTCAGTGTACAATGTTGATGGAAATATATGAGCAAAGTATAATTAATATAATGAACAATTTTGAAGAAACACCGAAAATTTGCAGTAAACTTGCTCTTTGTTCGGCGAACGATTATATGATGTTGAACGAAAATCGGAGAGAGAGGCGCGCTGTCAATGAAATTACATTATTAAGATCTTGCACATGGGGCAAAGAATATTTGTGCAACAATGATGATGAAGCAAAAAAGTGCAAGGTAATTTTTCAAATATTTACCTCTAATGAAAATAAAAAATTATTTTTTAATTAAAAAAATAAAAAAAATTTCTTTAAAAATAAATTGCTAATCTAATTAAATTTTTTTGTTCATTAAAATTAATAGTAGATTATAATAATTTCTACCAATTATATTATTTATTTATACATAATTAATTTGTTAATATTTATCAGGCCGAAGATTATTGCAAACAATTGAAAATGGCCAGTGAGAGTGGATTCGAAACTAAAATTTCTGATACTCAAATACCTGAAGAAATACAGCAGTAATGCGAAATGAAGATCAATTTAGATCAAAATATAGATCAAATATTAATATAATTTTTGATACCGAACAAATTCGAAATGACAAAAGTTTCAATTGAAAATTGAAAATCAGAATTTGAAAACTTTTGCATTATTTGTATAACTACTTAATAAAACTTGTATCGTTTATATTATTAACATTTAAATGCGTAAGAAAAATGTTATAAAAATTTTACTAAGTAGACTTCGATTTAGTTTAAGTTTACTTCCAATTTTTCTTTTAATAATTTTTCTCAAAAAATAAATAAATTAACAAAATTTGTACATATTCAACCATCAGTTGAATAGAAAAAATTTTAGTAATAAGTAAGAATTCTTTTTTTATTTTGTTACTTAATGTTTTGAAGTTGAAGTCTTCGTGAAAAAAAAATTTACTTTCTATTTTAGTACTGTAAGTTTTCTGTGATAATGAATAAATAAAAATTCTTTGAAATTTAAGTTATTTTTAATTCTTCCATTTTTCTGTCTACATTATTTTCATTATTTAGTAATTTCTTATTCAAGTAAAATTAATTCTAAATTAAGGTTAACTTAGTAATTTTAAAGGTTTTAAGGTAATAAATTTTATTAAATAACCAAGTAGTTATATTTTTATAATATTAATAGTAAAAAAATTGTTTATTAATATTTAATTATTAATAATCGGTTTTTTAAATAAAATTTTGACCAATCGGGTGCGACCAATGATGCGTGCGCATGCGCTTTAAAATCACCACTGCCAACCTTAGGGCAAAAATTTTTATAAATTTGTAAAATTCTGATTTTTAGTTTCTTAAAATAAAATATAGAAAAATGTGGACGAAAGAGAAAAATTTATGCATAAGATTTATTTTGATTTATTAATATCTATAAATTTAGCAAATGATTTTAATTTATTGAATCAATAAAATACCGTTCTTAATATTTTTTTTTCTTTTGGCACGCCTGATTTGAGAGATCAAGTAAATCTTGTTTGTTTATTTGTGTATAACACACACACAAGTATATTTTTCAGTGTTTTCAGTGAATATGCGTGCAAATTTAAGAACCACGCGTTAAAAACCGGTGTGCCTATTTGTTCCTCTTTTAAATTCTTTCAATCTCTCGTAAAAATTGTGAACATAATTTATTGAAAATGTTAATTGAAAATGTGATGTAGCTTATACGATAATAATTAATTGAACGGCAAACAGACACAAGGAAATTAAAAGCGAAATGAGTGGGGTTTGTTTGCCCGTAGCGTCGGGGCGCCTCGGTCTATTTCACTTCCAAAATGGCGTCGAGTGTCAAATCGTCTAGAGACGGGAAACAATGCGGAGGCGAAAATGCCTCTTTCTCCAAGTTTTATCATTAATTCATTAAGGAATTGAGATGTATAATAAAAAATGAAGTGCACGAGAACAAGAATGCAATTGTATTTTGTGTAAATGAATGAGAAAAATCGAGTGTGATAGCTGAAAACTTTCATTTAAAAATTTAAAGAGGTAGTCACGCGTGTTTTGTGTGTGTGAATGAAGGGAAGAAATTTCATATATGAGATTTTGCACCACTTTCGGAGTCTGTGACACTTGCTGGTTCAATGGAGCGGATTTTCATCTTCGGGGTGACTTTATTGACAGTTGTTGATCAAGGTAAGTGTTTTTCACTTTTTTTTTTTTAGGTTATAGTGTAACAAAACAAAGTTTTTTAAACAAATTGTCGCGATTTGTTTACAATTTTTTTCCCGCAGGATTTTAAAGTTTGTTTGTTTTCAAAAAAAAAATATTGAACCTGATATTTATATTGATTTTAAATATTGCTATTTTTGAATAATTCAACATAATTTTTTTTTAAATTTAAAAATATATTAACACCATGTAACTAAACGATTTATTAACTTCGTTTGGCATTATAAAAGTGCAATTTTTTTTTCTTTTTCGCGATTTGAACCTTCTTATCTATAATTGTACATCTCGACAATTCTTTAACAACAGCGTGTGTAGAAAATATTTACAACTAAGCGATTGCTAGATAACCATGCACCACTTGCGTAAACTCATTGATTCTCTAACTAGAAAAAGCGTTATAAAATACATAATATATGCATGCTAAGTGACCTAATGATTTATGAGATATTTCATATTTAACATTTATGCATTTCTGAAATATTAACGCATACTTTGA
>JUFY01028304.1:0-12654 GCA_001855655.1 Leptopilina clavipes | reverse complement strand
CTGGGGTGCCAACTTTACCCACAGTACCAACTTAGGACAACTTTCCCCTATTATTATTATTATTATTATTATTATTATGATTATTATTATTATTATTATTATTATCATCATTATTATTATTATTATTATCATTATTATTATTTATATTATTATTAGTATTGTTATTATATTATTTTTTTTAAATTAAAAAGGAATGTATAATTTTTTTTCTGGGACATTAACGGAAAATATAAAAAAAAGTAAGTAAAACTGTAATGGAAACTAAAAATAAAACTCACGTTCTTCCTTGATCACAAGAGGGCTTTTGGTTTCTTGCTCACGTTCTAAAACAAGAAAAAAAAAGAAGAAAATTTACGAAATGAAAGTAAAAAAAAAAAATTAAAAATCGACTAAAATAAAAGAACAGCCAGAGAAATGTTTTATTTGAACCAAATATAATTTATTTGAGTTAAATAAAAATATATTTGTCTTAGAATCTACTAAACTATTTATTTGTTTTAAATAAAAATTTTATTTGAATATTCAGTTTTAATTAATTACACTTTCATGAAACTAACTTTTATAGGTATAAATTAATTTTTTTGGGGAATATTATTTTGGAGTTATATCTTTATATGTGATTCATTAAATATATAGTAAATCCAAAGAACGAATTTTTTCCCACATATATAACTATATCGTTCGCAAACTTGATCCTTGTCATTTAAGTGCGATAATTGTATAATATGTAATCTGAATCTTTGACAAAACAGTGGAGCTTTCTTTTTCTATATATTCAATTTTTTTTTTGACGATAAAATTTACGTGGGAACTGGCTTTAGGGTTACTCTGTCTCTCTCTCTCTCTCACTCTCTTCTTTGGGTTTGGTTGTTTTTGGGGTTGATTTGAGATGAGAGCTGCGAGGGCGTGCTCGTGGTTTAACATGAAAACCGGTGCTCACTTTGACGGCACGTGACTAACAAGCGATGACTGTTTGTGTAACATAATCATACACCACATTTATATACACAGATATTATATAAGGCAAACCACTTTTTTCCGCCTACATTTGTCCACTATTGTTACATCTGTTGTTGCAAAGTATTTTCAAATTGAAGGGACTTGAGTGGCTGTTGATGGGAACTAAACTGTTTTTCTCTCTCTCTCGAGATTATCGAGATAATAATGATCAAATGTCAAAAATTTGACAGCCTCAAAGAATTTTGTTTATATATAGAAAATACAATGTACATTTATTTCAGTCAAAGAAAAATTTTATTTGAGCCAAAAAATATTTTAATTGTTCTAAATAAAATAAATTTCAAATAAATTTTTTATTTGAAACAAATAATTAAGTAGGCTCTGAGACAAATATAATTTTGACTCAAATAAATTATATTTGAATCAAATAAAGCATTTCTCTGGGTGTACCGAATTAAACATATTTGAATCGAATAAATATTTATTCAAATTAAACAAACTATTAAAAATAACCTAAAAATTGGGTCCAAAATAGCGAGGATTTGCAATATATAATTTTTCCCTGGTTGTAGTTTTTAATTGAAATTACTTGAATAATTTTCCTTAGGAATCAGATTCGATGTGTAAAAATATCAATCAATGATACGGTCCATATATTCTCAATTTGTGACCGTTTTGATAAGGTAAATATCGGTCACTGCAGATGTTACATAGCATTTTAATCTTATCGCGGTCTCAACTACTTGACACTGCCAATCACATTTTATAGACAGAATGAAACCAGTTTCATCATTTTTAAAAAAATGGTGCATTGCAAATTTACTGTTAGACAAATTTGAAAACTGATTCTTAAGGCAACCCTAATTTTTTAATTATTGGGTACTTGTAATATAATAATAATATAATATTAATAATATTAATAATAATAATAGGTAAATAATATTAATAATAATAGATAAATAATATTAATAATAATAGATAAATAATATTAATAATAATAGGTAAATAATATTAATAATAATAGATAAATAATATTAATAATAATAGACAAATAATATTAATAATAATGGTAATGTTGAAAATAAATGTTTGACACTTTCTCACGATTATTATTGAAAAGGTCAATCAACTGTTTTAAGTGAACTTTATTTGAAGATATAAAAAACACTCATCGATCAAAATGTATGAGTTCGACTGGTCTCATTTGAAATAGAATTCGAAGATAAAAAGTTTTTTCTGCGGGTTACTTAGTAACTTGATAGGGGTTTGTGAATGAAGGAAAAATGATCTTCCCATATTTTGAAGTTATTTTAACATAAGAATGAAAAAATGGATTCGATGGTTGTTTCAATTAAGATACAATCAATAGTGACGTTTTAATTTTAAATTATCTATTATTATCTATTATTATACTGGCTTAAAAAAGAAGCTTTTACGCTTCGAATTTTATTGCAAAATTAAATTTTTAAGCAGTTGATTCTATTTTCAATAATAATTTGTATTATTATTTGTATTTGTGATTATTCATCATTTTATTTACACAAAAATAGTGGAATACTTTTAATTTTAGTTTCTTTAATTTTTTTTTTTAAAGAAGCTTTTTTAACAAAAGAAGATTATTTCTGACATGGAACTTAATAGAAATTCAATTGAAATCAATTAATTCGAAAGAAATGTCGAATAAGGGTGAAAATTCGTCGATAACCGATAGCAAATGACGTTAGTTTTTCAATGTATCAATGCGAGTGGTCACGTGGGATATATGGGAGTAGAGAAAAGATGAGCTTGGTTTCAGAGGAAGGAGAGGAAATTGGTCCAGGAAGGGGAATGAATGACCGTAAGCATTTCCCGAGGAAAAATATACTCGTCTATTTAAACTCCATACTTGGAAAAGTTCTTCCTTTGGGAAAGTCACTATATATATATGTATATAGTTGAATCTTCCAAGTTTTCTAGCCAAGAAAACCTTCGACGATCTTAGGTCCTCGTGAAATCAAAAGAGGTGGTGGGAGTCTGGGTCGAAGATGAAGTTTGTTGGGTGGAGAAGATCCTCATTCGAGCAAACGAGCTATTTACTGCCAGCATCCCCGAATGCTTTTACGAGTTACTCTCAAATACTATCTCCCGCTTATTGAAGGAGACACAGTTTTTTTTTCTTTTTTATATATTTCTCTCTTCAATCCAAATCTTCAGGCTGTTTTTTTAATTTTGCATTTTTCAAAGCAGGGAAGATGAATTATTTTTCTAATTTCTAATCAAATCTTTTTATGAAACCAAACAAATGTTTGGTTCCATAAAAAGATTCGTTAACGACCAGATTCTTTAAAAAAATTTATTAAACTGAAATAAATATTTATTCAGGTTGAACAAACATTATTTAAAATAACTAAAGGGGTTAAAATTTAGTTTCTTAGGTTTAAATTTATTTTAATTGAATTATTGTTCCTTTCAAATTTTTCTGATTTGGGGAATAAATGTTCCCGAATGGAGATATTTTAAAATTTTTTCCGTGAAGAAAAGTGAATCGATTTTCTTTTCAAATCTAAAGTATAAAGAATATAAAAAAAAGGAAAGAAGGAAGGAAAAAAAGAAACTTTCATCGGAGGCTTGAAGCTAACAAAAGGTACCAATCTTCCGATTCTTTCATTTTTCTCGAGTCTTCCTCTCGACTTGTATACGAATATCGGTGACCATCCGCCATTTTCCTTTTACCCTCGAGCAGTCACCCCTTATCCATCCACCCTCATCGCCATTGCGTCTCCTATGGTAACCATTTATCAAGAAAGTCTCTTAGATATTTTCACTTTTCTTCTATACTATATCCCTTCTATTGTTTTAGGATAAAAAAAAGAAGAGAAAGAACTTTCTATTCTTTTACTTTCTGTGTATATTTTACAGAATTCGAGTGGAAGCTTTCTTTTGTTTCATGTTCATAAATAACAATGGTTTCATTTTATTAGAAAAATATTGTTTTCAAAATTTTCACATTGTGTTGGAAATGGTATAGTTTTATTTTTAAATAATTGACCAATATTATTGGTTGTTTTACTATTTAACTATCAGTCCTAGAGTTTCTTTAGGTACTTAGTTGACTTCCTAGTTTCATTGAATTTGAATTTCGCGCCAGTTTAATTCTGTAAATTGCCGCCTAGACGGCATGAAAACTCGCTCACAAACGGGATGAATTCAACTATGGCCATAAGAGTCAGTTACTCGTCGACATAATATTATGTTTGGTTTTTCTTATATATGATAAATAATTATTTTGTAAATTACAATATAATTATTATTATTAACAAAATGAATTTTACACTTGAAAATAATTTTTCCATGTTTGAAATCTTTTCCATGTTTGAAATCTAGGGTCTGGTGCAATATTTAAATTCGAAGTTGGTTTCTAAATTCTCAATCTTGGGCCAATATTGGCGATAAATTGGTTCAATATTTAGCCAATTTCTCACTGGTATATGGTAGTTTCGTTCAGTGGTATTTGAAAATAACTAGTCTAGAAAATAAAGGAAAATATTTTGGATAATTTTTTTATGGAAAATTAAATTAATAATAGATTGTAGTTTTGGTACTTATATTGATGGTTTTATTTTATTATGAAAAAAAACATTGGGTTACGTTTGTTGATAAATTTGCATGAAAAAAGTGGAATTTGTGTGTGTGTGTGTGTTTTAGGTTCCATAAAGTTGGTTGTCTTACGTGTTGAAAAAAGAGTGCAAGACGTAAGTTTCCTTCACGCATCATACCGATCTGGGGTTTACGTTTAAGCACATCCGCTATTGCACGCGAAGCAATATCGTATTGATTGCTAGCGGCCGGGCCTCCGAACACATTACATGATTAAACCGCCCCAACAGCAGAGAAACCGACGGCCTTGTAGCACTTACCTTATTAAAATATCCACCACCCACTTTCACCCTATACAAACATAAAGCCCTTTCACGAGACCTCCTTTTAGAAAATGTCCTTTTCCGGTCAATTTTCACGTGTCATTTCAGTCTCAAGTGTGTCCACTTCTTCTTCTTCCTCTTCTTCTGCGTTAGAATACATTGTTTTTTATTGCAAAACGTATTTAAATTTATCAATATTATCAAAATTAGATTAATCGTAAGATTTTTTCAAAAATACAATTTTGACCGTTTTTTTTTGTATTTAAAAATTAAAAAGGTTTTGGAAGTTTGTCCTTTTGTTGGAAGGTTTTGTCATGTTTGAAATAGGGCCTCGACAAGGGCTTAGCCAGTTTGCCTAATTTCCTGTCAAGATCCTTGTTTGAGTGTATTTTAAGTCAATGGTGGGATTTACAGATAATAATAATATTTTCAATAAAGTTTTCACTACAGTGAAAACTAAAAATAGATGTTTGGAATAATTCAACTTTGCGAATAATTTGTCGGAAAAGATAAAATTTAAAGATAGAGTAGAATTTTTGTGATTATGAAATCTTGTATGCTTTTGATAAGAGATTCATTATCTTTGCCGATGAAAATAAATATACTTTGAATATGATAGAATTTTATCTAACTCTGAATTCCAACTATTTTTATATATGAAATCTTCTTTTTCTGATTGTGACCTTTTTTTAATACTAGAGAGTTTATATTATTATAAAATACAAAGCATGAGGGAAGCAAAAAGAGCAAAGATTTTTGTAAATTTCTTTTGATATTTTTGTTACATTTAAATTTTGAAACGTGATATTGAATATTTATGGTGATATAAACAATGTAACATTTCATGGTGGAGGAATCATTTCTTGTTATAACTTTTTAATATATTATTATTCTTCAATATAACACAATTTATTCGAATCCGAACTCAATAATTTAATGATCGCTAAGATGGAAAAGAATCAAATTTTTTCAGTAAAGAAATATGCACTTTATATGTTGAGAATTTTAATGGTATGTTTAGAAAAAATCATTCCATCAAATTATTTTTTCCTAGTATCATATAATATTAAAATTAAGGAAGCAGGTATAATTCCTGAGTTCATTCGTCTTTTAGCTTCTTCTCCTTATTTCATTGACACAGAAAAAATTTAATCTGTAAATTTTACAGAACCTTCTGGACTTGCGGATACAGTTTACAAAATAGTTCCGTAAATTGGCAGGTAAATATTACAGAATAAATTCTAGAATGAATTCTAGAATAAATTCTAGAATAAATTCTAGAATACATCAAAATTTTAGTCTATACAAATTTCTAGAATTTGCCTGACAATTTACGGAACTGTTTCGTAAACTATATCCGCAAGTCCAAAAGGTTCTGTAAAATTTACGGACCTGATTTTTTCCATGTTTAATTCTTGAGAGTCGTCACACGAATTCAGAATAATATAGAAAAATAAATTAATATTTTTCATCGTTGAAAATTTACATTTACGATAAAATGACATAGTCAGGTATTAAATCTGATATGGAATCTCGGTTTATAATTCGGAAAAGTAAATTTGATTGTAAAGAGGGTTGGAGATTGTTAATAACTTGGTTAGGAGTCGCGCCTCTTCAATATCCTCTCGCGTGCATAATTAAGGTACTCGTACGACCTTGCTCCACTCACCGAGATTGAGGGGATGAATAACTTAAAGGGCAGGTGAGCACTATGACAAGAATGCCGGAAATAAGACTCAGATCTCTCGAGTCGCGTTTTCACATCAAGAAAAGATTCTCACATGCATCACACACTATACATGCAACTTTTTTTTGTTCACGTGTGCGAGATAATATAATTTATTCACATTCATGTGTTGTTTTCCCGGTGAATATGGTGCACACATGCAAATTAAAATATTCACATATTACAGTGAAAAATGTGAGTACAATATGTTTACGTGAGTGCAAGTTGTAAGATTGTCCTATATAGTATGTGTTTATTATGCACGCGCGATTTTAGCAATCTGTTGCACATGCAAGTCATTTTTTACTATTTTCTTCTCCTTATTTTTCAATTTCTCAATTCGTGAGGTATTTCTCTGTTTCTTGAAAAATTATTCAATTATTTATTATTCAATTGTTAATTATTCAATTATTTATTATTTAATTATTATATTTCCAATTATTGGTAATTTTGGTTATTCATCTTTACCATTTAGTTTTAATCGAATGGTTTAATTGAATGGTTTAATCGTAGTGTGGTATTTTCATCTCATATGTGAGAGGTTTTTCATGCCATCTAGGCGGCAATGTACAGAATTAAATTGGCGCGAAATTCAAATTTATTGAAACGAGAAAGTAGACAAAATAAAGAAACGTTAGAACCGAGTGTTAAGTAATAAAATAAATAACCAATAATACTGGATTAACATTTAAATTAGTGGATTTTTTTTATTATTAATATTCCAAAAAATTGTATCTAAGTAAAATAAATAGATGTAGTTCAGATTTTTACAATCTTGACATAAAATCCTTAAGTGGGCTACTGTGTTACTTAAAATGTTGTAGTTATCTTATCAATTTTCAAAATCTAGAAAGCTTATCTTAAATGTTAACCTGCAAAAAAACTTATTTCTTATCTTAACGATAATAATTAGATTTTCCATTAATGTGAAAGTTTTTTTTTCCATCTGTAAAGTTTGTTAAAATTTATTAATTAATTTATTAATTATTCTCCATTATTCGACAGAAAAATTTTTTAAACAATTTGAAAAAAAGAGAATTTATTAATGAACTATTTTGAAATAAATTGTTACGTAAAAGTTAGTATAACCAAAAAACAAAGGAGATTTAAAAATCATCACTGCGGGGACGCCAAACGCGAATGATAAGAAAATCGTCTTTTAAACTCGACATAATATAAACATCGTGTGTGAGCAATTGTTCATTATTTTCATGAAAACAAATGATAATAATAATTCGTCTTTAAAAATCATTGAATAAGTTTGATTTTTTAAATGAAATTTTTGTTTTCTTTTTTCAAAGAACTTGAATTTCAGTTTTTATTGACGAAGAAAAAATTTATTTTTAAAACAAAAAAATTTCTATTTTAGTTGATGTGATTTAAAAGTATGAAAAAAACTAATTTATGCTCAATTTCCGTACATTTTGTAAAATGTGTGTAACATTATAGGAAAATAGAAGAATATGAGGAAGTTTTTATATCGGTTGATAAATATTCTGTTGCATAATTTTGATAAGATAAAACATATATTCTTAAACATATATATTTTATCAAAAAATTTTTTTCTAAAAAGATAAATTTCGTATTCTTTAAAATATATTTATTCGTCATATGTCAAAAAAAGGGCATGAAATATTTTTGTTTTGAAAGACTATTGTATTATTTGGAGAAAGAAATATTTCTAATTAACAACTAAAATATTTATTGAAAAAAATAAATCTTTTGCCAAAAGAAATTTTCTTTTAAATACAGTCAACTCTATGGATAATTTAACTGTTAGTAAATTGGATTTCTCGATTTGGACTTTTTTAATGTCCCTTAGAACTTATTTTGTCTAGAGTCGACTGTAATTGTTAATTTACATTAATTTTTGGAAAAAATAATTTCAGGACATTTTGTTTATTAAAATAAAATTTGTTTGAATCCAATTTTCCCTTATTTGGTATTAAAATAAGAGCTTCAGGCAATATAATTTTAGATTAATTTTTCTTTTCATTTATAAAAAAGGAAAGAGATATTTATTTTTAGGGAAGAAAATAATTTTATTCAAAAGTTGAATTATAGTGGAAAAATTAATGAGGTTGAAAAGAAAATGAATTATGAATGAAGCTAATTTTACCTTCGAGATTTTTATTCCTCGCGAGAAGTGCAAGAAGAACGTCAGAATTTGGCGAAGCGTCGGCGAGATCGGCGGTGTCGTGATGCGACGGAGGATGAACTGGACCAAGTGGTGGCCGGGGCATCATCACCGTTCCAGAACCGAGTAGGGGAAGAGTTGGAAGACCACTCGTTGGATGTAGAGAATTATGGGACTGTGGACCATTTTGTGCTGATTGAACAGCAGCCGACATGGAAAGATCAACACCACCAAGTAAAACTGGTCGACAACTTCCGGCTCCGATTGCAACCCCGGATGTCACCGCCGGGAGGATTCCTCCACCCCCCGGCAGTGGTGCGTATGGCAAATACAGCTCCAGTCTAAAATCGTTTCTTTTCCTCTGTGATTAAAAAAAAAAAAAAATTGAGAAAAGTCACCTCACTAAATTCCACACAGTAAAACGCACTTCACTTTCTAAGAATCGAAATTTTCAAATTCACGTGCAAAAATATCGAAATAACGGTGATAAAAATTCTCAGTCATCAAAGAAGAATGTTCGCGAAATAATTTGAAGAAATGCTGCAAACGAAATTGGTCCACGCGACGTTTGGAATAATCTTCTTTGGACTATTATGTTTTAGTATTTTTTACATTCTTTTTACATTCTTTTCGAATGTAAAATTTTCATTTGTTTCCTTGATATTTTTCCCTTCTGATTTTCGGATTGTCGATTTTCACTTTTTCTATTCACTTATTCTTGTAGCACTTTAATTAAACGTATAAACAAAACATTGATAATTGATAATAATATCCTTAAGTGCGAAAGTTGTTTTTAGTAAAATACCTGCGAGGGATATTTTTTGAATTATTATTTTCTTTCTTTTTAGTTGATTTTTTAAAATGTGAAATTGTCTTCTTAGAATGTATCTTCGAGAAAATTTTTGCTTTTGAAAAACAAAAAAATTTTGTCTTCCTTTTTTAAAAAAAGGTTCGTTTCTTCCTTTTAGAAATAAAATTCTTTTAAAATTTCTTTTGGAATAATTTGTTTACAAAATGCTTCTTTTAGAGATTTGTTTGTGGATTTTTTTTTTGCATCGAAATAATTCCTTCTGGTTGGTGAACAATTTCTTCTTTTCAGAGAAACATTTCATTTTAATTCGGATTGTTTGTAGATCGAATTATTTTTTTTTAGGGATTGGCAAAGAAAAACACTCGTTTGATGAATAAATTTTCAGTTCAATTGGAAATGAGAGGGAAAATGAAGCTTTGAGAGATGAGTAAAGACAGTCCGAGCGGGCCTGAAGGCAACCGCGTACTCATCCACTGGCTGTTGTGTCGAGCGACGGCCCCAACGTGTTATCAGCTCGACTTACTGGTCCCAGTTTATCTCGACTCGACCATAACCTTGCTTATGCTACCGATCGACCGTCAATTTGCCTCGCGAAATCTAGAGCGCGGGAATTTCTCTTTCATCTCATCTTCTTTCTTTTTTTTTCACGAAATTTACTCTGTCCCAACTTCCTCTTCTTCTTCTTCTTCTTCTTTTTCTTCTTCTTTTGCTTCAGCAATTTTTTCCTACTTTTATTCTTGTTTGTCGAAATCAAGACTTGTTTAGTAAAAGACGTGTTTCTCAGTCTTCGATTTATTATCCATTTAAGGTTGTTATTCCGGTTTTTGAAATTGCAATTCTTTATGATGACATTTCTATATAGTTTGAATGAGTGATTTTTTTCCTGGCAAATTTCCACTCCATTGAGAAATTTACTTTCAATCGACAATTTGCATATTGTGGTGAAAATTTATTCATAAGGTAATTGAAAATTTATAAAGGAATTTATAATTAGATGTCGATAGTTTTACACTTTTTTTTAGGAGTGAAATTAAAGGGGAGTATATATTTTTATTGGATTTGTGCGATTTTGTTTTCAATGGGAATGGAAAATTTTCTTTTAAATTGCGCGGTCAGAACTTATTTTTCTTGATTTCGAGTCTTGATTTTCGATTCAATACTGGAAGTTTATCTTCTTTCTTCATTCAATGTTTGTTTACAAATCAAAGGTTTTTGTACATATATTTTATTTAGATTGTAAGACCTTTAATGTTTATGTTTCTAATCAGCAGAGGGAATCACAATTCGAGTTCTGATTTTATTTCCAGTTTAGAATGTGCCTTACTTTCTTTTCTGATGAGAAATATTTGATTTAATGCTTTTCTTTTGGTATTTTGCTTTTTTCATTTTGTTGTAATTTGTTTTTATTGGTATTTCTTGGTTTTTTTATTAATGTCTTATTACTCGGGGTTTTACACTTTATTTCTTTGAGATTGTTTGCTTTAAATTTGTTTCTATTGTTCTATTTTTCTTCTCCTTTTACTATATTGATTCTTTTATTCTTCTTTATTTAGCTTCTGTTCTTTTTCCTTTAATTCTTTTCTTCCTTCTTTAGCATTTTTTCCCTCTTCTTATTTCTTTATAGTTTTTCTATTCGCTTCGGTTTTATTTTCTTTACGTTTATTTCCTTCTATTGCTTTTCTAATTCTGCTTGTGTAATATTCTTCTCTGGGTTTATTCACTTCCTATTCACTTTTCTTTTCTGCTCCTTTTTATTTTCCCTTCTAATTGTTTTCCTTATCTCCATTTCCTTCTTCTCCTTTGCTAATTTCCGTTTCGTTTATTTTCTTTCTCTTTTCTTCTCTTTTCTACTTCTTTTAATTTTTTCATTCGCCTCTAATTTATTTTCTATTTTCTTCCCTTATTCTTTTTCTTACTCACTTTCACTCCTTTTCAAATTTGCTTCTTAATTTTCCTTTTTACCTTTTCTCTTTTTAGATTTCCCACTCTCGTCTAATTTATGTTGTTTGCCCCTTTTCTCTTTCTTTGAATAATTTTAATTCATTATCGAGCACCTCTTCTTATTTATCCCAACACTAAACACACTTTCTCACTAAGAATCAGAAAAATTTTCTTCGCACACTTGATAAAGAATCCTTGGCAATTTTGGACACTCTCCAATTAATGCCAACACTCCCTTATTTTTCTTCTAGATATCAAGACTCTCACGAAAAAAAAAAGTTTAGATAAAGAAATGCGCACATGAGTCCTTGTAAATTGGACGACTGTTCGATAGACTGGTCCTTAAAAGATTATCGATCCTCTAAGATTGAATCCCTCCACTTCACCCCGTGCCTTGATGAAAGTCAAGAAAAGAACAGGGTGGGAGGAGGAGGAATGTTTTTACACGCGTGTCAATGTAAATCCGCGACCGGACCTAATGTAAATCGTTAGCTTGGCTGTCGATGGTAGAAAAAGGGACTCTCGATAGGCTCGAAGGACCAGACTTAGTTATTCTCTCCTTTTGCGGATCCTACCCTGCCGCTCCGAAAGCACGCCGGCTAATATAAGAAACGCCGAATTCCGCGACTGCCACTCGACTTGCTTTTATCCTCCAAGCGAGAAAACGTATCAGGTATTGGCATCCCATCCTATACCGTCGGATCGTTTTCTTTTTTGTTTCTCTTTTCTTTGACTCCTTTCCTCTCCGATTTGGAGGAAAAAAAAATTTTCTTTTTTTAAATTGAAACAAAATAAAAATATTTCCCCTTTTAATGAGGAAGAGGGGGAAATAATTGAATAATTATGTTTATTTATTTATTTCTTTGAACGATGTGCGAAATGATTATCGGATCGAGTGAAACTATGACCGGGAGAGACCGCGACTTCTGGTTTAGCTATTGCCGGGACAAGGGAGGTCGGTGGGTGCGGAGCTGGACTGTGTCGTCGGTAAAGCGTGGGTGGATTGCGAGAGAGAGAGAAGGAGAGAAAGGAGAGAGAAATAGAGAGATGGAATCGACGGAAATATGGGATACGGGTGGGGCGATGAGAGGGAGGGAAATTTCACCCTACCAGGAACGAGGAATTTGCCATGGGAAGTTTTTGGAGGGGTTTTGATAAGACGCATGCGCAATTTTATCCT
>JUFY01028303.1:0-10206 GCA_001855655.1 Leptopilina clavipes | reverse complement strand
GAAGAATAGTTTTTCATTATAATTATACAATATAATATAATATAATATTTATGATTTATGTATATATTTATAAATGTATAGAACATTAATTTTGAAAGCTGTACAATCATTTCAGAAAAAATTTTTTTTTCTTTACTGAACGTCATTATTTAATTTTATACTTTCAGCGATTTTCTTTTTGTTTTCATCTCACGCTTTGTCTTACAATTTTTTTTTTTTTTTTTAAATCGTAAATATAATTTGAAAATTATTTTTTTTCTCCTCTTTTTTCATTCAATTATAAAAAACAATTTTACAAATTGGCACTAGTTACAATTCAAGTTTTTTTTCTTCTCTCAATACAGGAAGACAAAAAGAAAAAATGAAAAAGATAGAGAGAGAGAGAGAAAGAGAGAGATATATGAAAACATTCCTAAAATTTGAATTTTTTTTTTTCAAAAAGCGAAGCGAAATTTTAAAGTTTAATTTTTTTTTTCCCTTGAAGTGTAGAAATATTTTTTTCTTTTTTTAATTCAATATTTATAATTTATTTCTATAATAAGTGCAAAGTGGTTTTTTTTCTAAATTTTGTTAAATTTTTTTGTTCACTCTTTTTATTATATAGGTGTTTTTTTTTTCTAAAGTGTGGAAAAAAGTCTAGGTCTCAAAAAATTTTTTTTAAAAGCCATTTTTTTTTAGATAACTAGATTTAAGAGGCGAGTTTTATTTATTTAAAATGGAATTTTCAAAATTGTCGATATGATTTTTACAATTTTCTACGTCTTTGATTTTTATGAAAAACAAGTCTCATCTAGTGACAAATGATCGTCAGAATAAGATCACTATCGATATATTATAATCGATACATCGATCTATCGATATTTCGATATATCTATAGATGGACATATCGATTTCAATAATTATAATCGATACATCGATATTTTACTATCGATATTTCATAATCGATACATTGATATATTATAATCGATATATCGATATTAACAATTACAATCGAGACATCGATACATTATAATCGATACATCGATATTTTACTATCAATATTTCATAATCGATACATTGATATATTATAATCGATACATCGATATTTTACTATCAATATTTCATAATCAATACATTGAAATATTATAATCGATATATCGATACATTATAATCGATATATCGATACATTATAATCGATATATCGATACATTATATACGATATATCGACACATTATAATCGATATATCGATATTCATATTTACAATCGATACATCAATATTTAATAATCGGTACATCGATATTTTTTAATCGAAATATCGATTTATTATAATCGATACATCGATATATCGACACTAAATATCGATACATAACAATTTTTATTGATAATAATGTATCGATATATATCTTTAACAATACACATCACAGGTATGAAAGATAATTTTAGCGATTATCATAGATTAATAAGCAAAGTCGAAACAATCGATACATGTACATTCAAAACGATAGATCGATAAACGATTGATGTAATGTATCGAGAATTGAAAAATTTTAATTAACACGAAAGACAAAAAAAGTAAAACTAGAGATTTCGATAAATCGACTGTATGAGAAAATCGATATATCGAAAATAGTTCGATATTTATCGAAATATCGATTTTCGATAGATTTTTGAATACTTCGTCACTATACATGAAAAATTTTTTTCGCTACTTTTTTAGATGAGAAAATGCGCATTTGTTTTTTTTTTCTTTTTTTCGGACGGATAGAGAAATTTTTTTTTTTTTTTGGAATTTGTGAAAGCGAAGTCAGAATTTGCAAAGATTTGCTATTAAAGTTTTTTTCTTTCCTTTTTTGCAATATTTAAGCTACTAATTGCGTTTAAAGATATTTTCTACAAAGAAAATTTTTTTCTGTTTCTTTTTTTTTTAATTTTTGTTCCGCAAACCTATATAGATTTATTTTGTTTTATTTTCTTGATAAAGTTATTGGAAAAGGAAAAAAAAGAAATTAATATTATCAAATCGAACATTAGGAGGAAAATTTTGTTCGAAAAATTGAATTTTCCCTTTGCAAAAAAATTCAATTCAATTGAAAAATATTGAAACGAAATTTAAAAAATCAAATTTGAAACCAAATTCGATTTTTGTTTTTGAATAATCGAAGAAACCGAAAATTATTTTTTCATAATAGGAAAATTCACTTTAATTTCAAACCAAAAGTTGAACCCAAAAAAAAATTAAGAATCCAGAACCAAATTAAGAAAATAAAAAAAATTTTTTTTTCAAAAATTAAAATTGAAAAAAAAGTATTTTTAGCAAAAATTAAAAATTTTTTCAATTAATTTTAAATTACCAGCGGAAAAAAATTCAAAAAAAAAATCTGAATTGTAAATTCTGTCATGAAATTGTAATAAGTACAGAAGAAGAAAAATTATTATTATTATTATTTTTTTTTTTTTTTGGTTAAATTGGAAACTTATCTTGGACTTGAGGGAACAGAATCCTTTTTTTCTTTTGTTTCCTTTTGTGGACTAGGACTTGGACTACGCGAGTCACTTCGCGATCGCGATCTGGAGCTTGAACTCGAACTTGAACTTGAACTTGAACGCCTCTCATCGCGCTTTTCAATTAAATGCTTCTTTTCCCAAAGAGGGCCGCGTATTATTTTTAATGTCGTTTCCAGCTCGTAGGCCTGGTCCTTGAGTAAATTGTAGCGCGCCAAATCAAATCCAACTTTTTTCGCTTTCTTGTGAAAACCAACGAGTAGTTGACGATGTAACGCGTCCGGCAACATGTATTCCTAAAAAGAAAAATTAATTCACTTTAATTGCGAATAATTAATTAAGTAAAATTAATCGCGAAATAATAATTATATTAAAATTCATTAAATTATTTTTTATCTACTTTTATGTATTTTTTTATTTTTTTTTATTGTTTATTTATTTTTATTAATTTTTTAATGTTGTAAATAAATAAATGAATTGTATTATTTACTTTTATTTATTTTAATTTAATTAAATATTATTCATTTTTTTAGGAGCCAAATAGCTCAGTGGCAAAGTTCTTGACTGGGAAAAAAATATCAAGGGTTCGATTCTTGTCAAATGTGATTTTTTTTTATTTATTACTTTTTGACGTAAATAAATAAATGAATTACATTATTTATTTTTTCATATTTAAATTGTTTATACAAAAAGAATATTATAATTATTTATTAAAAATTTAGAAAGAAAAGGGAGAAACAAAATATTGCAAATTTTTTGGAAATATTTATAGGAAGGAAATATAATTTTTTTTTCAAAATCTCATGGGAATTGTGTGTCGGTGAAGAAATGAAATTGATAAACTTACTTGTCTTGTTAGGAGGAAATAAACGTAACAAAGCATCGCAGTTCCGTACGTGACAAAATATGTAACTGGCTCCATAATATCCCACGAGTATTCCCACCATGTTAGTCGTGCCAAAATTCCAAATTGGACCGACATCATTACCAAACCGGCCCACGCTGATAAATTTGCCCTTCTGGCTGCCGCTATTTCAATTTCTAATTTTTGCTTTAAAAAAAAAAAAACGAAAAACAAAAATATTATTAACTAAATTATTTATTTATTTTATATTCTTACTGTAAATTCATATTAATATTATAATATATAATTATATATTAATTATTGTGTATGTAATATTGATGAAATTTTAATTGGCACTCAAGGCGAGATTCGAACCCGAACCGCGCGCATTTGAATGTAATGCTTTACGCCCCGCAGCCAATGTCAACCAATATTTTACATACGATATAATTATAATATTAGGTATTATGTAAGTTAAAAAAACAAGTATTATTGAATAAATAAAGGGAAATAAATATAATTCACCTGTTCTAAAGGTTCCAATTCTAATTTAACAATTTCCAATTGGGCTAAAACTCGTTTTTCCATGTCGGCATGATGCTCTCGAACGTGAAGTGTATCATACAATTGCGTTATCATTGTCTGAATATCCGACAACTGCTGAATACCCTCCTAAAAAAAAATTTATTTTTAAACATTGAAAATTATTTAATACATTAAATAATAATTATACGATTATCAATAATTAAAATTTAAATACATTAAGTTATAAAGTAAAATTATAAATAATTAATAAATTTAATAATAAATACAATTATAAACGAAATTATAAATAATAAATACAATTATAAACAAAATTATAAATAATAAATACAATTATAAACAAAATTATAAATAATAAATACAATTATAAACAAAATTATAAATAATAAATACAATTATAAACGAAATTATAAATAATAAATACAATTATAAACAAAATTATAAATAATAAATACAATTCTAAATAATTATAAATTAAACAATAAATACAATTATAAATAATTATAAATTAAACAATAAATACAATTATAAATAATTATAAATTAAACAATAAATACAATTATAAATAATTATAAATTAAACAATAAATACAATTATAAACAAAATTGTAAATAATAAATACAATTATAAACGAAATTATAAATAATAAATACAATTATAAATAATTATAAATTAAACAATAAATACAGTTATAAACAAAATTATAAATAATAAATACAATTATAAACGAAATTATAAATAATAAATACAATTATAAATAAAATTATAAATAATAAATACAATTATAAATAATTATAAATTAAACAATAAATACAATTATAAATAATTATAAATTAAACAATAAATATAGTTAAAAAATAAGTTATTACTTATTAAATGTTAAATATAATTGTTAATTATAATTTGATTGAAAAAAAATTTGTTTTATCTTATCAAGTTCTATTATAAAAAAGCACTTGCCATTGGTTTCATTTGATGAACCGGTGGTGTGACTGTGTATATATTATCGTTAATAATTAATTTAAAATCATCCTCCATCAGAGACTCAATTGTATTACTGAATCCTATTCTTGTACCGTCTGCAAGAGATAACAATTTTATAACAATAATAATAATATTTATAATAATAATAATAATAATAATAATTTTTTTTTAAATAATAATTTTTTTTTGGTTTGATATTATTTAACTATAGATATGGAAAATCATCATCTTTCTTACCAAGGGTGGTAATTGATGCTCTATCGATTCCTCGATCCTCGCATTTTAGCATTTCGAGAAAATCGCCGACGGTGTGTGTAATTGGTTTCAGGGTGAAATAGCAACTTTCTCTCCTCGATGGCAATGGTACTTTAATTCTGGGAAGACCTCTATGATATTCGACTAAAACCTCGGCTGAAAATAATAAAATCAATTATTTATTTATTTGATGATTATTAGATAAAAGGGGAAAATGTTTATTTATTTGATGATTATTAGATAAAAGGGGAAAATGTTGAATAATAAATATTTTATATTGTTTATTTGTCAAAATATCTGTGGAAGTGGATTTTTTTCTCATTGAGCAATATAATTGGTTGAGTAACCAAATATATTGTTTATGAACCAAATATATTGCTTGTGAACCAAATATATTGTTTATGAACCAAATAAATTATTTATGAACCAAATATATTGTTATATTGCAATATAATTGGTTGAGTAACCAAATATATTGTTTATAAACCAAATATATTCTTTATAAATCAAATATATGCTTTATAAACCAAATATATTGTTTATGAACAAAATATATTGTTTATGAACCAAATAAATTATTTATGAACCAAATATATTCTTTATAAACCAAACATATTGTTTATGAACCAAATACATTTTATAATGAAACAAATATATTGTTTATCGAACCAAATATATTAGTTAATTCAACTATATTTGGTTAAAAAGCCGAATATAATAATCAACTCAAATATATTTCATTGAAAAACCAAATATATTTCTAAACGAACCAAATATATTAATTATGAACCAATACTAATATATTTGGTTCATAATTGAAATATAATTGGTGAATGAACCTAATATATTAATCAACTTGAATATATTTGGTTGAGAAACCAAATATATTATTTATGAACTAAAGATATTGTATAATGAACCAAATATATTATTTATCAACCAAATGTATTGTTCATAAACCAAATATATTGTTATATTGCAATATAATTGGTTGAGTAACCAAATATATTCTTTATAAACCAAATATATTGAACCAAAAACGAACCAAATATATTAATTATCAACCAATACTAATATATTTGGTTCACAATTGAAATATAATTGGTGAATGAACCAAATATATTAATCAACTTGAATATATTTGGTTGAGAAACCAAATATATTATTTATGAACTAAAGATATTGTATAATGAACCAAATATATTATTTATGAACCATATATATTGTTTATAAACCAAACATATTATTATATTGCAATATAATTGGTTGAGTAACCAAATATATTCTTTATAAACCAAATATATTGAACCAAAAACGAACCAAATATATTAGTTAATTAAAATATATTTTCCTAAGAAACCTAATATATTAATGAACTTGATTAAATTTGGTTGAAAAACCAAATGTATTAGTTAAACAAATTTAATTATTAATTTAACTGAAATAAATTCCAATTTATTGATTATGAAACCAAATATATTTTTCATGAAACCAAATATATTCACTCCAGTACCAAAAATATTTAGTTACTGAACCAAATATTTTTGACAGACAATATTTAACTACACTAAATATATTTGGTTGCTGAACCAATTATTCATAAATCAATATACATATATTTTTTCGATTTATATTTTTTTTCGATTCTATATTAAAATGTAGAATTATTTTTGGGTTCAATGAAACAAAAAATTGACCAAAAAGAAATTGGAAGATTTTTTTTTCCCAGGGAGAAAATTGTTTTTTTTTGTTTTGGTTTCACATTTTCTCGATGAAACAACAATGAAATGATGTTGTGATGCTTTTCCAAGAAAATTCTCGCGTGATAATCACGCGCTATCGAGAGCTAGGCCGTAACCTGGTTAAGAGCCGTTGATATGAGGAAGGTATTAGAGTGTGGAGAGCGAAATGAGTCGAAATGGGATAGTAAGCAGGACGGAACCGCAAACACGATAATATAATTCGACTTCATATGTGTGTAATTTTAAAAGGTGCGGATAATAAACAACTCGAATTATTCTTCCCTAAGATTTATAATGTCAACGACGTCTTATCTCCCATACACTGAAAAAAAAATTTATTTGATTCAAATAATGAATTACTTGTCTATTATCAAATAAATATTTATTTGAACCAAATAATTTTTATTTAAATCAAATAAACTGTAATTGAATCAATAATTTCTGTATTTGAGTCAAATACCATTTAATTGACTCAAATAAAATTTAATTGACTCAAATAAAATTTATTTAATACAAATAAATATTTATTTGATAATAGTCAAGTAATTCATTATTTGAATCAAATAAATTTTTTTTTCAGTGTATAAAACTCAAATTTGATAAATTAAACGTTTTTCCATTTAAAAAACAAAAAAACAAAGAATCACACTATGAAATATTTTTCATTAGAAAATTTTCCCAGCATTTTTTTGTCAACAATTTAATAAAAATTAAATTTTAAAATTGTATTTAAAAATATTTTTCTTGGCAAATAATAATTGATAAAATTGGGTAATTTTATATGCAGAACTTTTAAATTGTAATTTGTCGTCATCGTAATCTAATGATCGACGATGCGAAATGATGGGATGTAAAAACCGGAAGGATTTATGGTTAGTGGAAACAGGCAACAGAAGCTCATTTCTTGCGCAATGGGCCCAAGAATGCGATATATACTATTTCTTCTTGCATGCAAATTTTATTTGTTCGGCTTGAATAAATTTCATTGAAAGATCGTAAAAAAAAAAAATGTTAAGCGTAAACAAACAGTTTTGTATGGTTTAATTTTTTACGCGATAAAGAGAGAGAGAGAGAGAGAGAGAGAGAGAGAGAAACTAGATTTTATCGTAATTTTTCAAAAGAGTAATTGCATTTATTATTTATTTAAACAATCAAATTAGGAATTTTCAACTTAAAAAATTATTAACCAAATATAAATTAATAAAAAATATAAAAAAGAAACCAAAAGTTATAAGAATCAAATTTATAGAAATCCAAATATACACAAAACCGAAAATAATAAGAACCAAATATAACAAGAGCCAAATATGCATGGAACCAAATATAATAAAAATCAAACATATACGGAACCAAATATAACAAAAACCAAATTTATACAGAACCAAAAAAAAAGAATAAAAAACGAATATATATAAGAAACCAAATATAATAAATATATGTAGAACCAAATATTTTTAGAACAATAAACAACCATAACCATAACAAAAACCATATATATAATAAAATATTAATAAAATACAAATATAATAAAACCAAATATATACAAAACCAAATAAATGCAGAACCAAATATAATAAAAATCCAATTTATAACGAAACAAAATATAACAAACCAAATATTTTTAGAACCAAATATAATAAAACCAAATATATACAGTATCCAAATAGAATAAGAACCAAAAGATAACAAAAACCAAATATATCCAGAATTAAATATACGCAGAACCAAATATAAGAAAATCCAAATATATCCAGAATTAAATATACGCAGAACCAAATATAAGAAAATCCAAATATAAACAGAATTAAATATACGCAGAACCAAATATAACAAAAACCAAATATATCCAGAATTAAATATACGCAGAACCAAATATAAGAAAATCCAAATATATACAGAACCA
Source organism: Leptopilina clavipes (assembly GCA_001855655.1). Classification (NCBI taxonomy): domain Eukaryota; kingdom Metazoa; phylum Arthropoda; class Insecta; order Hymenoptera; family Figitidae; genus Leptopilina; species Leptopilina clavipes. The sequence continues at coordinate 1,453 of JUFY01028303.1, read as the reverse complement.
AATATGTATAATGAGAACCAAATATACCAAAAAGGAAATATATACAGAACCAAATATAATAAGAACCATTAATAACAAAAACCAAATTATACACAACTAAATATAATAAGAACCAAATGTATAAAGAATGAAAAATTTAAAGAACCAAATATAATAAAAACCAAAGATAGAAAAAACCAAATTTATTTAAAAAAGCCAATAAAATTATTGTATAAAAATATATATTTGTAATTCTTGATCTAGGGTTGTAATTTTTTTTTTCTTTTTTTTTTTTGTCGCACCGTATATCTTTATCGCATGGAAGTGGCAAAGTGAATAATTCCTCTAGGTACTCACACATTCTCCACAACACCTGCTACTTCGTGTAAGCCTCCTCGTGAAAACTTTTCACAAATTCATCAGTATAACGTGAGATCTTGTTCAATTAATAAGAAACGTGCACGTTACTTTTTTTTTGCCAAATGAAGAAAAATCGCGTTTATTAAAAAAAATTACTTTTCTCATTTCGAAAGTGCTTGAAACATTTTAGGGGTGTTTTGGTGTTTTTTTTAATCTTTTTTTTTATCCTCATGTTCCGGTAACAAGTGGAAGGGGGATTATTCCCTGAGTAGGTGTTTATTTTTTTCAATTAACTATTTTCGTTTAATTTGATTAAAAAAATTTTTTTTCCTTTGATTTTATCAATTTTTTTAATTTTTTGCAAAAAATATAATAGACACAATTACAATTTATATTGTTTTTAAAACGATTTAATAACAATTTTTGTGAAGGAAATTTTTCTTTCCATTTTCTTGAAATTCTTTTTTTTCTTCTTTATGAAAATATTTTCTTTTTGAAATATATAATAATTAAAATAATTTCTTTTTGAAATATAATAATAATAATTTCTTTTTGAAATATAATTATAATAATTTCTTTTTTGAAATATAATAATTTTAATTTCTTTTTTGAAATATAATAATTTTAATAATTTCTTTTTTGAAAAAGAAAAAGTTTTCGGAAAGAAAATTTCATTTTGTCAAAGTAATTTTTTTTTTTTTAATTAATTTAAAACGAGTGAAATATTTTATTTACGTGAGTGTTGAAAATAATTCAAGTGAAAAATTAATGTATTAAATAATGCTAAGGAAGAAAATTTATTTAAAAACGTACTAAACAAATAAAAAAATAAAACAAAGGTTATTAGAAACAAAAATTGTTTCTTTACTTTCAGAAAAAACTGATTGTTCAATTAAAAAAAACATTAAATTTTGTTCGCTTAAATAAACAATTTTTTGAGTGAAATATTCTTTAATTGAAAACAATCAAAAACAGAATCAAAATTTCAAACTGAAAGCAATAAAAAAAAGGAAAAAAAGGAAAAATAAAAGAAGGACTTTTTTAATCGAAAGCAATGAAGAATAAAAATACAGTTTTTACTTTAAAACAATAATAAATATAATATAATATAATA
>JUFY01028301.1:0-13517 GCA_001855655.1 Leptopilina clavipes | reverse complement strand
TTTATTTTCATTCGTTTGAAAAATTAGTGAACCGGTGTAAAGGAATAACTACATATATTAAATTAAGGATTCATTAAAAAGTGTTAAATAGCACAACTTTTTAAGAAAACTTTACAGACTTATTAAATAATTGTTTCAAAATTTAACTTATTGAAAAATTACTGAATGTAGTCGTACTTTCTAACTTCTTTTCCATTTATTTTTAATGTAAGTTTTATATACGTTATAATAATATAAATCAATGTTTAATGCACAAAATCTTTGAAACTTTTACAGCACTAGTACGCCAAAAATTAAAGTATCATGTTAAGTTTTAGGTATCACCACTGAAGACATTCACAAAAAAATTTTGAAAACCTACGATTAAGCAACTATATCCCAACTTTACAGAAAAATTCAGTAAAATATTAGGAACAATTTTTCTCCGTGTATATATATATATAGAGTAAAAGAAAAAGCTGTCTATGATCAAATTCCATTGGGTTTTGGTTACCGTGAATGTCGGAGGCTCCGTAATCTGCCACCTCCCAGTGGCGTCCGGGTCGCGCCAACCCCTTGATCTGAACCGCCCCCGCGGTTACCACCCCCCACCCCCGAGCGGTGAGGTCGTCTAGTCCTCGTCTGGTCTAGCCACTCTGGGTTTTTGTTTTGCCTGGTTGGTCGCCATGTTTGATGCACTCGTAGCCAGGGTACGACCTATCACACTGCTCGCTGCATTTTATCTATGTTATGCACCATATATATGTGTATACATATATACAGTCTCTCACAGGCGATCAACAGAATTGTGATACTGTTTGGGCTTTCGAAAAGAGTTTCCTCCAAAGTCTCGTAAACAACGAAATTCACTCCTCAAATCACATTGAATGGAAAGATTTGTTGTCTGATGCATAATATATATTTGAGCAATTCGAGAAAAAAAGTTTTTTCTCTTTTTTTCATCTATAGAACTCAATTTTTTAGGATTCATATAGGTAATGATTGGTTGTTTTATTAAAAAAATATTTTTTTGTCTTTAGTTGATAAGTTTCCTTCTTGTCGAAATGATAGACTAGAGAAGAATTACATTTTGTTTTATCATGAAATAAATAACCGTATAAATACAGGGGCTTTATATTGCATTTCAATGGAAGTGTATGTCACCCCTTTAATACTTTGTGGCGTATTTTTTTCTCTTGCTGGGTTAACTGACGGATGTTGCAAGGGGTGCAATACTGTATTAACTTTTGTAAAACGATTATGTAATACAGATTGTAGATCAATCAATGTCAAAGTTAAAATTTCCTTTACAAAATGCAAATAACTGCAGAATTTTCAAATATTTACCTAATATATGTGCGCCATATATTCTTATCGGGAATTTATAATTTTTTGTCAAAGAGATTTATAATTTTATAGTATAAAGAAACCGATCTCTGTATTTGTAGAACAGTTTTTTTTTTTAATTTTATTCCAACTTTGTATAAAAAATTACAAATCGAGCAAATATAGGAAACAAGATTAAAATCTTACATGTATTTTTAATTTAGCGTTTTGGTGTAAATTCTTGAATTAACATTTTTAAAATATTCACATTTCGAGGTAACGTTTGTCATTGATGATTCGAGAGAATTTTCGTATTATTTCGACAGCTGAAGAATTTTGAAAAACATCCACGTTAGTTTCACCTTGTGACATTACATCCACAAAGTCTTCTATATTTTCATTATTAGCATGCACACCGGGATAAAAAATTAATCCTGTGACAACTGAATGCACTCCCCTTATTCGCATTGCATCCTCTAGATCTCGCTTTGTTGGTGGTTTGGTTTTACAACCTATTTTTGCCATTGTTTTTGTTAATACTGTCAGATACCTTTCAAGAAAGTATTCATCTTTCTCACCTTTTATTTCCAATTCAGGGCACATTGCATAAAAATGTTGTAAATCGATAGCAGGTGATGTGTAGGTGACTAATTGAAAATCGATCTGAAAATTCATGTATTAAATTCAGTTAGTTATACTAAATTTTGCACTATTAAAATTGAAAATAAAAAAATTACACTTGGATTTAAAAATTTTTATATACCATGCGCGCATCAATGGGATCTCCATTTTCATCATGTTTCATCATGATATTATTAATCCAAAAGTCACCATGATTTAATACACAAAATTCATCGTCTCGATGTTTAAAAGCAGAAATAATATTCGTCTCTAAATTTGTAATAAATTTAGTCAATTTACAAGCAATCTTTTGATATTCTTCTTCATCTTTCCATTTTTCGGCAATATTTTTACATATTCTTGACAATGAATCTTTGATAAATTTGAAGAAAGCTTTTGGAAATATTTCCCAAGGGCAAACATTATCATAGCATTGTAATAGTTGTGGTTCCTATAAGATTTAGTCAAAATTTTAAAATTATTATTTAATGTTTTGAAAATAATATCTAATTGATAATATATAATAAAAATTATTCTTACCGTTTCGGCAATAATTACTGAACCTGCGTGAAATTTAGCCATTTTTTCAATAACTTTACAACACTGTTGAAATGTTAGACCCTTTAATTTATTTTCAACAAAATATCCCGATCTTACGAGATCTTCCATGACTATATAGTTTGAATTGTCATCAGTGTAGTAAAATTGTGGACCAATTGAGCAGTCGACGTAGTTTTCAATTTTTGATGTTATTGTTTTAAAAACACTTGATTCGGTAAAAAATGCTTTGTTAATACTTTCTGACATTGACGTATTGTCAAGTTTAATTTTAAATATTAAACTTGTCTCCTCACTTTTAACATCATTATCATCATGTCCATTGTTGGTGTACTTAACAATTATTCGATAAATGTCACTAAGAAAATTGTTGCCTTTAGAAGTAGCCAACTCTTTCGAAACTTGTAATACGTGTATGTCACTGTTTTTATGATATGATTGAAGAATACGCTCATAGAAAGATTTATCAACACATACACTATCCATTGTTTGTTCCTTTTTAAAATTTTTGTTTATTTGATTATTAATGTTGGTAATTGAAAAATAACAGTGTATCACTTTGTATCTAAAAATATTTTACTTAGATTACGTTTAAAAAATGTGCTACTTGATGTGGCTATCTACCTACTATAGAAAATTTTCTTGCCTCTATATGTGCAATCTGTAATCTCTGATGAAACTCACACTCGGAACGCTTATGCCATCTACAGGCCCCTGTTGTGCTCAGTTTGAGGAATTGGAAATTTCTATATGTATGTAAATTTGAATCAAATATTTAGCAATTGCCCTAAATATGGACAAATATTGTCAAATCTGTGTTAGTTTGCGTAAAATTTTTAGTGTATTGTCAAGGGTCTCAGAAAGGTGCCAGTGAATAATAGACAATAGTTAAATTCATAAAGTTTCAATATATTTGAAAAGTAAAATCAAAAAATCATTTTCAATACAGTAAAGTTTTTTAAATTCAGACAATGTTTGATCTGGTCTATTGGGATTGTCTCCATTTGTTTGATTGGATTCAGCAACAAATTTAACAATTGAGATAACCTTTGTCATTGATAACGCGAGAGAATTTTCGTATTATATCAACAGCTAGTGGATTTTTAAATAGATCGAGTTTAGTTTCACCTTCGGACATTACATCTACAAAGTCTTCTATATCTTCTTTGTCAGCTTGTACCCGGGGATAAAAGATTATTCCCGTGACAACTGAATGAACTCCTCTTTTTCTCATTGCATCCTCTAGATCTTGCTTTGTTGGTGGTTTGGTTTTACAACCTATTTTTGCCATTGTTTTTGTTAATATTGTCAGATACCTTTCAAGAAAATATTCATCTTTATCTCCTTTTATTCCCAATTCCGGGCACATTGCAAGAAAATGTTGTAGATCAATAGCAGGTGATGTGTACGTTACCAATTGAAAATCGAGCTAAAAAGAATAAGTTTCAATTATTTTTAATTCCGTAATTGTAGGGGAAAAAAATTATTTCTTGATTAAATAAATTTTTTCTTTACCATTCGTGCATCGGTGGTTTCTCCTTTATCATTATCTTGAACCATTACATTATTAATCCAAAAGTCACCATGATTTAATACACAAAATTCATCGTCACTATGTTTAAAAGCAGATTTAACTCTTGTCTCAAAATTGTTTGTCATTTTTTCCATTTTTGATGCAATTTCCTGATATTCATCTTCTTTCCATTTCTCTCCAATGTTTTTGCTTATTGTTAGTAAAGAATCGGACATAAATTTGTAGAAGGTTTTTGGAAAAATGTCCCATGGGCAAATTTCATCATAAGACTGTAGTAATTCAGGTTCCTAAAATTGGACAGGTTTTGCTTTATTATTATTAGTTATTAATTACGCTACACTTGATTAACAAATTCAAAATTCAGTAAACAGTAGTTTTTCATATAGAAATTTTTTTTATTAGTGTTTTTTCAAATTCCTTACCGTTTCGGCAACGCGTACTGATCCAGCGTGATATTTAGCCATTTTTTCAATAATCTTGTGACACTGTTGAAACGTAAGACCTTTTAATTTATCGCCAATTACGTATCCTAGTCGTGTGAGATCCTCCATTACAATATAATTTGAATTGTCATCGGCGTAATAAAAAAATGGAGCCACTGAACAATTGATGAATTTTTCAATTTTTGGCAGAATATTTTGAAAAACTTTTGCTTCAGTATTAAATACTCCATCTATAGCGTCAGCTCCAATTGATAGATTTGGAAGTTTGAGTTTCAAAATTATGCTCGTTTCTTCACTTTTGTTTGAATTCACATTTTTATTATTGATGTATTTGATAGAAATTCTGTAAATTTCACTTAAAAAATTGTCACCTTTTGAAGTGGCCATCACTTTTGAAATTTGCAATACCTTTATGTTGTTATTTTTCTGTTGTGATTGTAGAATACGTTCACAGAAAGATTTATTGATATATTCGATATCCATAATTATAAAAAATTTCACTTTTGGATAGAAAAAAAAGAATGTAATATTTTTTAGGTTGCAAATTTAGAATTTCTTGTAATTTTTAATTGAATGGTTAGAGAAATAGGGAATATTTTATCAGCTACCTTGAATAAACGTGATTAACTTGTTGAACTACTTGTTCAATTGACTGGTTTTATTTAGAATTTTTAAATTTTATATATTCATATTACTCGCAGAAACACACGTTTTTAAAGTTGAATTATTAATGCAACTCTTCTTGATGGTTAATTGGATGTAGAATGATTGTTGCATTGCTTCAGTCAACTAATCTATCCCCTCTTACTCTGATAATTGACACTTTTATATCGCTTATAGTTTTTTTGTTTTCTTTCTGATTTACTTTCATATTGAAATGTGACAGATTGTAGAATCTTTACTCGAGGATTAATAAAAAGATGTTGAGAAAAAAGTTTTTAAAGAATTCATCTCGTCTGGTTACGAAAGCTAAATTTCTTTTGCCTTAAATAATATATCGAATTTAGATATGTAATTTTCAAAAAGAGGATCTTATTCTATATTTTGTTGGAAAAAAAACTATTATTGCAAAACAGTTATTTAAAATTACTTATATACTTGACATAAATCAATTGATGAATTTTTATTTCGCATTTATTCATCTGATTAGATCAAGATTTGATATCAGTTAATAATAGTGCATCTGTTTAATTAACTTTGAAACAATAAATTACATATCACAGTGTCAACATTATATCGTTGAAATTCATTATAAAAAAAAGAACGAGTGTTAATTTTTTTTTTAAATAATAATATATTTATTTAGAATTCGATTTTAAAAATTAGTTAACAATTTAAAAATGGAATGATTGTTTTATTATATATATGTTTTGAAAAAATTAATAGAAAATTATATATTCTCTCTTCTTAATACTGAATGATGTTATGTAATTACATAAGTAACTTCACTTTAAGTTTCTTTTTTTTTAATTTCTAGTCTAAATAACCTTTGTCTAAATAAAGTTTCGACATTTTATGTACTGCTTCTACAGCTAATGGTACATCAAAGACATTTACATTTGCTGAATCTACGTCAGTTTTATTGCGTAGCATGGCCGGTGTGTAAATCAATCCTGTTAAAATTGAATAAATTTTTCGCTTATAAATGGAATCTTTAAGTTGTTCCATCGTTGGGGGTTTTGTTTTGCAACCTATTTTCTTCATTGTATTTGACAATATTGTCAAATAAATTTCTAAAAATTGTTCATCATGTTTGCCCTTCAAATCCATTTTTGGACACATTGCCAAAAAGTGTTGTAGGTCAATTGCTGGCGATGTATAAGACACCATTTGATAATCAACCTGAAAGAATTGTTTCTCGTTGGGTGTTTTTCTTTTAATTTAAATTTAGGGAAAGTTTTTACTTTTCAATGGTTTTTTGGTCTTAACTTTCTACCTTATTTTTAAAAGGTAGAAATTGTTGAGAAATTGTTTTTAGATATAGTGATATATAGGGCTAATTGTATAAAAAATTTCCACTGCTAGTGGATGAATATAATTTGTTTTCGAATTAAATATTTTACTTACTAATAATACATCACATGGTTTGTCGTCTTGATTGTTTTTAAACATGATATTGTTCACCCATAAATCGCCATGATTTAATACACAGAATTCATCAGCATCATGTTTAGAGGATTCAAGTAATCGATTCTTTATTTTGTCAACCAAATTTCTTAATTTTCTCGCAATATCTTGGTATTCTTTTTCCTTCCATGTCTTTTCAATATTATCACTCAAACTTGTTAGAGAATTTTCCATAAATTGAAATAATTGTTCTGAGAATTTTGGAAAATTAGAGACACCATCGAAAATTTTCATTAAATTTGGTTCCTGTGATAAAATTTTCGTACATTTAGAAATATTGTTTTTCGGAAAAAATTTTATTTTTCATTTCAAGTTTTTCAATGAGAGAAAATTTAAAAAATGACAGTTAAATAATAATTTACTTGTGCTGTCGCGGCTAATAAAATTTTGTTGTAAAAAAATAACTAATTTTACATATTTTACTTATTTTTTTATGACGAAAAGTTATAGTGTATGTTTCAGCAGGAATTATATAATTTTGTAATAAACTCAAATAATTTATATTTATTTATTATTTATATTTACTTTTTCATAAATTGCAACAGATCCAGAATGAAATTTGGCTATTTTTTCAATAATTTTAAGGCAATGTTCAAAAGAAAAACCTTTGAGTTTCTCTCCCATTGCATATCCTTTTTTTCCAAGATCTTCCATGACTATATACTGATCATCTTTATTAGAAAGAAAATGAAAAGGCGCAATTGAGCAACCCACACATTTTTCAATTTTAGGGAGTATATTTTGAAACACGTATATCTCATTGTTAAAAACGAGACTTGTGTCCATGTCCCCAAATACAAATTCATCCACTTTTGATTTAACAATGAAACTCAATTCATGATTTGATTTGGAATTTTCATTATCTTCTGTGTTGTATTTAACAATGACTCTGTAGATGTTGCTTAAGTAATTATCTCCTTTAGCGGTAGCTATATTTTTACTTACTTCAAGTACTTTTATTTTATTATTCTTTTCATGTGTTTGTAAAATCCTTTCAAAGAATGACTCGTCCATTATTGCTGTCATCAATAATTATTATTATATAAGTATGTTTTTCCGCTTTTGTTACGTAATCACTAATGATGGCTTTATCTGTACTTTCAAGATCAAGTTCAAGTTATTAACAATGGGAAATTACTAATAATTTTAACAATATCAAAATGTGTTTCAACAGAAAATAATTAGATGAATCCGAAGTTAATGTTAATATTATTTCTAAAATGTGGATAGATAAATTTTTTTAATAATATAAGTTCAAGAAAATTTTGAATATATTTTTTTAATTTGTAATTTACAAATAAAAATGATATTTAATGTCTTTTTTTGAAACAATGAATCATAATATGTAGTAGTAAACTATATCTAGAGTAATTTTGAAATTTATTTATTATTAATATTATGTGATAATTGTTAAAATTTTTATACATTAGTTAATTTTCGTAATGTTTGCAAAAAATTACTTTAAAGAAGAATGTTACTTACTTATATCGTACGCTATTTATTGTTTTTTGTGTTATTATCTTTTAATATCGTGCTATAGGATATGACATTGAAACTATTTTCCGTTTCATTACATGGAAGTGCAAGCTTCTGCATTCAAAGTAACACTGAAGTGACTGTTTGCAACTAGGTATCTATAAATGACCTATCTTTATCCTGAAAACTATGCCGTCATTCTATTTAAATTAAAAAGTGCATTTCAAAAAAAAAAATTATTAACTTCTTTGTTTTCCTGGTTTTTTATTTGCAATTATAGTGGAAAATAATCTGATATAATACCTATTTGATAAACTAGAGTTGTTTTTTTCTCGTAAAATTGATTAGTTTTGGAAATCATAACATTGTCTTAAAAATGTTGAAGTAGATAGCTTTGGTTAAGTTATTTTGGATTAAATAAAATAATAATATAAGTTTAAAAAAACCCGTGTGGAAATTGCCCGACTTCTCCTTATTTGAAAAAGGGCACTTATGAGGAATTAGTGAGGCCAACCACACTAGTAATATCTAGATAGGTGATAATCAGGCGCTGACTAGAATGCCCTGTTTTTACTAATCCAACCACACTAGAAATGTCTAGATAGGCGATAATCAGGCGCTGACTAGAATGCAGCTCCGAAATTCAAATAGTAGTTTAAGTAAAATTTCTACCAAGCTTGCATAGCTGTGCGGTGTATGCGTCCGACTTGCGTCCTCGAGGTCTAGGGTTCGATCCCCCGTGCGTGCGAGATTTTTAAATCTTAATTATAAGTGTTTTGTGTATAATGTTAGTTTATAATGTGAAGTGAAAAATAAGTTTAAATAATAAATAATATTTATAATTAAAATTAATAATAATAATTAAGTAATAATAATTTAATGAAATAAATTAGTTTGTAAAAAATAGTAAAAAAGTTCAAAAACTCGAAAAATAACTTTTTTGAAAAATAAATCTAATAAAAATAGTTAAAATAATAATAAGTAAAACAAACAATAGAAGCATTTTCATAAGACATTTCTGAAAGTGTTTTATTATAATATTAGATAAAAATTAGGTACTAATAGAGCCATAAACAGAACCTAGGGAGGACCTACTTTTCTATTCAGGCAGTCACAGGGCAGTCTGGTTAGGACCTCACTATTTTTCCACATCAGAACCTGATATTTTAAGCGTGACGATATTAGACAGGTCCTGACGATTTTTCCTAGTTTGCGCCTCACTAAACGAGAGAGCGTCTATTCATGGCCTTACTAAACCCTATTTTAAATTTCCACACGGGAAACTAATTCTACTCTAAATGGTTGAAATAGAATAAAATTTTTTCCTTTTTTTCGAAATTTATTCACTAAATCGGGGTTAGGGTGTTTAATTATCCAAACAATAGTTGTATGTTTATTTGTAGAAAAAGTAAGGAATATTTTATATAAAAAATATAAAATCATTATTTTCGAGTGTGTATAATTAAAATATGAAATAGATATTATAACTTTCTGTGACTTTTTCACTTGGTCAATATTGTTCCTGTGGAAAAGAAAAGTAGTCTCTTGGTTGAATCTCATTGCAAATTGAAAGACTCGCGCCAACTCTATATATATAAGCAGGTTTGAGAAAAGTTTCGATCTCACCAAAAGTAGGTGTGCAACCTTTCAACCGTTATGCTGCGGGCTGCAATGTAATCTTCTCTTCGTCTGAAAAGTTCTTGCTCGCCATCCGAGAAATGCGATGGTCCTGTAGATGGTTTTCGTGAAGCTGAGTTCGAAGATGGGTTTTTAAAAAAGAGTGAAAAAGAGAGAGAAGGGATATGCGTGACGGAAGAGATGGCATATGGCGTCAGGACGTGTATTATTTACCAAGCGAAAAAGCCTAGACTTTACTCTATATACGATATATACCGAGGTACAAACTCTCCGTGTTGAGTTTCAAGTCTCACTTGAGATGTAGCGCACACGAAACATGAAAAGCTCTCACATCTCGTAAACATGCAGATCAACGCTTTTACAACCATATACAAAGAGAGCTTTTTTGTTTAAGATAAACATTTATCAATCCCCGTGTGGACGGATTTTTAAACAAAAAAGTTTTGTACATTTTTTTTTTCATAATTAGTTTTTTCTACAGTTTTCCTTAAATTCTTGAAAACTATTATTTGATAATTATTTCCAAAAGGACAGAATTATAATTACTCATTGGGAAATATGAGAAACGTATACATGTAATAAATACATGAGAAAAGAAATTTTACATGAAAAGGAACCCGGAAGGTGGGCAGACGTTTTGTGGTTGTAGCATTTTAATAGGTTTACACCATATAGTGCACCGGAAAAAGAAGAGCAAAGGTTGAAAGTATAGCTGGAGTTAAAAAAAAGTCACAGAAGCAAAATAAAGTCGGCACGACACATCACACACTCTGAATTTTAGGTTTTACGATGTCGCGATGGTCATGCATATTCACGTGTGGCATTTGTACGTGCGAAATTAAGCTTACCCCGAGAATAAAAACGTCCTCGACGCTCTTGTAAGGACCAACGTCATTTTCCTCTCTCTCTCTCTCGTATTTATATTTTTATGCTTTTTTTGTAACCCGTGCGAATGGTGAGTCCCTTCTGTCTGCATGTAGAAATAAACTTGAGAAATTGCTTAGTGACCGCTAATTGAATCAGTTGGTGAATTCATCGCGAGAATTAAACAATTTATTCAATTATCGAGTGAATTTTTTGCTGTTTTAATATCATATATCTGATCTTATTGGTAGAAAAATACAATGTTCCTATTTAATTATTTTCGTTAATATTCACTCTCGTTGAAAATTAGAAGGTTTTTCTTTAATTGCGAGTATATATTAATGTGAAATTTCGCTTCTCTATTGTATGAATTCGTGCTCGTTTCATTTTGAAATATACAAGTGAAGTCGCAAATTGAAAAGAGGGAAATTTGGATATGCTGAACAGGTACTATTCTTAATGAACGATTGATGTACACGTTAAGTACAGGGGAAATTCACAAATGCTTTGTGAAATTCTGAATAAAGTACATCTGCACCCTGGGTCTCGAAAGCACATCATCGACTGTGTATGCTCCCCCTTTCACTTCATCTTGTCCCAGCATCCACCGACAATTTCATCTCTTCTTTCTTCCTCCTTTATCGTCGTCTCCTCCTTTCTTCTCAACCCCTTACGCAACAAGGTCTTCCACCGACTCCTTTTCATACACCCAAAACTCGTCAGTACTCCAGACGACGAGAACTTTGGTAACATGTATATATATAGTCTCAGAGCCTCTCTCTCAATAAGAACAAGCTTGTTAAGTAGGATTTACTGATGAAATTCCAATAAATGCGTTGAGTGAGTCTGATACCTTCAAATGATAAAAGAAATGATTATTTTCAAAAAGTATACTTTAACTGATGGAATAATTTATCATTATTTATGGTGGCTGTTGAATAGAGTTTTAAATAAATTTTTTTCCTTTTCCATATTGATGACAAAGCCTTTGTGGAAATTTGTAATTTAAGGGCAAAGTATGGGTTTTTAAATATTGATGATAGTAAATTTATTGTATACATTCAATGTATGTTTAAAGTTTTGTATAATAATCGTATTTAAAAAATAAGATTTACTTGTCACTCGATTGTGTGCGGCCCTGAGACTGTCAGATATCTGAGGAGAAAAGTCGATTTGAGATTGAAAGGATAGGAAGAGGAAGAACGGGGGAGAAACATTCTGGAGGAAAGAGGGTTGGGTATTTGAGGGGTTGAAGTGGAAAGACGAGCAAAGGGGAGAGAAAGGTAATGTGGTTGAGGCGGCCGTGACATTGAAACGTTACGTAACAACCCCATTTCGTCGTCCGACGAATGGACCGCTAGATGACGTCATAGTCTGCCCCCACACCCTTCTGTTTTCATTCAATTCGTATATATCTCTCTCGTGTACATTTTTTTTTGGATCATTAAAAAGCAGTTTCTCACTTGACCCGCTTTAATTATTACATAAAAATGATCTTTTTTTTACTCTTCAATTATTATTTTATTTTACCAAACAGCAACTTTTTCAATTATTTAATTAAAATAGTATTTCATTGATCCGTCAATGATTGCAAGACCCCTGCAGAATATCTATTTGCGAACACACAAGCAAAACGTTTCATATATCAGAATCATTGAATCTTTTTTATGAAAGTCCCAATTTTGTGATTTTTAGACATTGAAAATTGAAAAATATAGTTTTTTCTTGATATTTTTGACAAAATGGAATTTAACATATCAATTATTTATGTAGGAAACATACGGAAGTATATATCGAAAAGAGGAAATTAAATTTAAATTAGTATCCGTGTGGTGAATATACGTTAATGAATTTTTGTTTTGTAATGTGTACAATCCGGATATGAAGGCAGTGGTTTTGTTCGGCAGTAGACGGATCACGGGAATGTTCAGTTTTGTGTACATGTATATATGTAAAAAGTGGGGGAGGAGGAACAATAGCGTAAGTGGCATGCATGACCGCACAAGACAGACGGGCCTGCGGGAAATCGTAACACACGCATATACAGATGGACACGCGAAACTATCTGTATTGTCCGACCTTTCCCTCTTGTTTTCTCGAGCACTTCATTCCGATGTTCTTCTTCCTGCCCACTTGAGACAAACGTGAGCTGGTGGCCACCTGTCTCTGTATACGTATATCCTGTCTGACTTGTCCTGCTGTCTGTCTGACCGTCCATCCGCATCCTTTCATTGCACTTCCGGAAGGAGAGACTTTAACTTTAGGGATTCTTAACAAACTGTCATGGAGTCATCGATATATTTTCTATATCTCTTGAGATTTAGGTATCGTGGAGAATAAACATTTGTTCAAGAAGTTTCCTATTTCGCAGTTTCTCCTGTGAGAGTTGAAATGTCGACAAGTTTTATACAAATGGGTATTTTCTGCTTTTTAGGGTTCCGTACACCTTCGGTGTTCGGCGGAACCCTATTGGTGAGACTCATGTGTCCGTAGTACTATTTCGTGTCCCCCCCCCCTAGCGCTCGCAGTTTGAAAGCTAAAGAGCTGAAATTTGGTACAGATATGTATTTCCACACATAGATTACAGGAAAAATATAGCGAATGTCATTGGAGGTGATGGTCATAGCGTTGTCAAGGAATTTGTACGATTTTTGGCCAAAAATGCACAAAAATGGACCGTTCCCCCCCCCCTTAACTTCTAAACTATTTAACATGGAGAGCTGAAATTTGGCATACTGGTGTATTTTTACGCGAATATTACAGGAAAAATACAGAGAACGTGATATGTATTAATGGCCATAGCGTTGTCAAGGAAAAACTAAAAATTTTTTGAAAAAACGTTATTTTCTTCTAAGTTCTATATTATTTGACCTAGATAGCTGAAAATTGGTATACTAGTGTATTTTTACTGGCTGATTACAGAAAATATAGTTAAAGTTTTTGAAAAAAAT
>JUFY01028300.1:0-20807 GCA_001855655.1 Leptopilina clavipes | reverse complement strand
TATCCTTGGGATATCCAAACCGCCAAAAGCAAAAAGATATCCCTTAGACGTCCCAGGGATATCCTGAATATCCCTGTGTTATGAGGGTAGTGATGAAGTGTTTAATTATAAGTACCTTCTTGCAATCCCAACATGACCATCCGTCAAGCTGTTCTCTTTCATTTTTCCGCCTAACAGATTGAATATCGTATGCATATTCCGGATTGCATTTTTTCTTTTCAGGAATCCTAAAATAACAATAAATGTCACATTATTCAATTATATTATGAAGATTATCATTTATTACTTACTGATCAAAGCTTTTTATTGGAAGACGTTTACTTTTCGGGCTAGTAAATTTATCTCTTGAGCTTCCTGGTTTTATTGGGCTTTTCATTATCTCATTTTGATATTCTCCAGGAGAAAAGAAAGTTTCATCATCCAACATTGTTTCATTGTTATGAATCTTATTTATCTGACTGTAATCTACAATAATCGAACAATTATTCCCATCTTTTAGATTTTTTTAATTTTTCATAAAATATGATTTATTTGTTTGTAAAATAAGAGGGAATAAATAAATTTTGCATACCTTTATGAGAACTTTCCTTCAAAACAGACGCTTTCTTAATAAAACCGACAAGATTTTTTTTCATACTTTGAGTAGATTGTTTCTTCAGTAAAGGATCTTCTTGAAAACTAAAGTCTGTATCAGAATCAGAATGGTGTACATTTTTTATTTCCTGCTTGTTTGGTGATAAAAATTGAGTTGATGTAGCTTGTGGCGAATATGTATTTAAATTCATTCGGGAATAAATGTTTATTTTATTTTCTGGTATTATTCCTTTGTTTTCCTTAGCAGGACTAATTTTTTCAAAATCACTTTTAATGGCTTTTTTTGGTGTAGAAGACCCCAAAGTTGTATCAATAATTGTGGACTTTGAACTTGTAAATGTATCATCCATGTCAACTTCCATATTTTCGACATTTATATTGGAATTAAATAAAGACGCGTCAAAAAGTGAATCCAAGGCACTATTTTCCTCTTGATATTTCATATTTATCTTCTCACTAATGTCAATTTTCTCTTCATCTGTTATAAATACAAGTTTTGTTTGTTTTAATTTATTTCCTTTAGTTGGCAGTTTAGGACTTATATTATATATATTAGAGACCCCCAATTTTTGACTAGGTTTTATTATGGGACTAGTAAAAATATCCTTTTCCTTCGCTGAAGAAAAAAGAGATATATTTGACGAAAGATTGTCCTCAGTGGATTTTTGAGTTTCAGTAACTCGTTCTTTTGTTGTGCTTTTTTTTTCCTTTTCAAAGTTAGGAAAAATTTTACAAGAAAAACTCTTTTTCCCTCTAATTTTATTTCTAGAGAAGACAGGACTTTTTTGTAATTGATTTTCCTTGGTGTTTAAATTCGATTTTGATTGTTCAAATTGTTTTAACAAACTTTGCTCAGACTCAGTATCAAACTGAACAGAAAGTATTTCTATTTCTTCATCTAGTGGTGGATTGTCTTTGACTACATTCGGGACATCAACACAATCAGGAGTTATGTTCTTAGTCACATTATTGCATTCTATCATTGAAATGTCATCCGAAACAGTTTTATGTTCTGAGATGAATTCTGTTGCATCTTGTGGTCTGAAATTTATAACAGAAATTTAAATAATTAATCTTGTAGGGCAAAGTCTAAAATGAATCAGATAAAAAAAGAAAAGAAAAATGAATGTAAAATTATCCTTACTCTTCAATGCTATCATTTGTTTTCGAAGATGTAACACTAATTTCCCCTTCTGACTGATTTAATAATTTACAATTTTTATATGCCTTCCTTTCCTTTAGTAATTCTGCAATGAAAAAATGTATTACTTTCTCGTAGAGATAGTTTTCTAACAATAATAATAATTATTTATTAAAATTAAGACTTTAAAGCGAAATACATAATTTCTATATAAGAAAAGATTAATTTTCTTACTCCTGAATTGTCGTCGTAATGATTTTAAAGTTTCATCAAATTTTTCTAATAATTTCTCCTGTGCATCGCCCTCGGACATAATGCCTTCAGATAAAAGCATTTTTAACAATTTTTAATTAAACAATTGTGTTTATATGCATTTGTAGGTTATATTCAAACTTTTTATATTCCTATTGCATTTGAACAAGAGATTAATATTTTTATACATTCTATTATTACTCTATTAATTATATACACACGACAAAAAATTCTTAAAAAATGCAGCTCTTAGAAAATACAAAAAATAATAAAAATAAAAAACTTTGTTCAAAACACACTCTTTTGTAAATGGTAAATACAAGTATACATCAAAACATGATAGGCAACTCAAAGATCCCTTAAGCTGTGTTCACAATGGTACACAATGGTGTGTAGAGTATCTCGTTTTCACCACACAAAAACATGGAAACAGTGAAACCATAGAGAGGGCTCCTTTGTCATATACTCCTATCCTCGTTACACTTATTGCAAAACGCTGCGTTAGACACAAGTATGTGAACACTGCCTGTTGTGTGTGTCAAATATGTGCTGATAACTTCCCAACCCTGCCCTGTTACATCCTGCCCTAAACAACTTTGAGTCTTGTAAAATCAAAAACAAAAAGTCTTTGACTACTTGTATTTTCGTTTGACGTTTTATTTATTTGATGTTAAGAATGGCTGTCAAAGAAAAACAATCGGACTCCACTGAGGAAATCGAGTGGAATGTAGAAAATGAAATTCAATTGTTCTTCGCAATGAATGGTCACAAACCTGTTGGTAAGTTTAAACTGATACAATTCTTGTATTATAATGAATTTTGACATAGGTTAGCTTTCGCTTTTTTTTTATTATTTCTTACAAAAAAAGTGGATTAAAAACGTGTAATGTTGACAACATGTTATACTTATTTTCAGGAGTAAACAAATATTTCCACATGGTTTGCATTTGGGAGAAATTTCGAGCTGCTATTCACAAGGAAGTGTCCTTGAAAACAATTTGGGATCATCTGGAGTCAATGTACGATTTAATGTCTCTGGTATGTTTATTTATTATTTCATAAAATATTATAATATTCATATATGAAATAAACATTTTTAAACAAATTGTCAGAAACTATTTTTAAAATGTTATTATTACAATAAATTCGCTTGAGTTTTTCTCGATTAAATGAATTTATATTTCATGTTTAGGATGATATGGAAGATTTTCCATTTCCTAGCAACGAAGTCGATTTTAGCCTTCCTGAAGCAGAATTTCAAGACATTATTAAATACCGCCAAGAAGAACAAGAGGCTAAGATGAAAGAACAAAAGGAAAAGCAAAAGGAGGTAAAAAAGGAAAAAGAAGTTAAAGAACCAGTGAAAAAAGAAATACCCCGAGAAACAAAAACACCGAAAGAAGTTGAAAAAAAGAAAGAAGATGTTAAAAAAGTTGCCAAAGAACCAGAAGTTAAGAAAGAGAAACAAAAGGAAGTTAAAGATGTCAAAAAGGATCAAAAAACACCTGCCAAAGGCAGATTAAAAGGAAAGGACGATCAAGAGGAACCAGGTATTATTTACTCTCATTTTGTGATCCAAATTAAATTATTTTTAGTTTCTGCATACATTTTCTTCTTACAGTCGTTGTTATTAAAAAAGAGCGCAAAGAATCAGAATCAAATCGAGAAGGCCCAAAGAGAGCGCCAAAACGACCAACCAGACAGAGTATTGATAGTTCATCTAAAGCTTCTTCTAGTCCTCGCGATACACCACCTCCGAAACGCCGAAGAATTTAAATTGACTGTTTTGTATCTATTTTCTATAAATGTTATATAGAATAGGTTTACAATACTATGAATAAATTTTATCGTTAATTTTTAAGTAAATCGTCGTAAGATTTTAAGCATTACCCAAAAATAATGTAAATACTTTAGTATTTTTTTCTACATTTTTGTAATCTATAAATTTTTGAATTATCCCAATGTCAAGATAAAAATTGTAAAATTCAAATATTTCATTCTACTTTTAAGAATCAATAATTTTTACTGCAATTTTTCTATTATTAGTTGTATATCATATATAGTGTATATGGACCTTTTTCAATTTTAAAGATAAATTTTATGTAAATAAAACTACATTTTAACCATGAAAGTATAAATTAATATTTTTAAGCTTTTAATTTATATACTTTCACTGTATTCTTAATAAATTCCTTTTTGGAAAATTAAATAATTAAAGTAAATATAAATTCACTATTTTAAAAGTTAATAATAAAAATGCAAAAAAACTTGTTTGGTTACCAGATGTATATTTTTAACTTGATGGAGTATATAAATTCATTTATAAATAGTTGTAGAAAATAAGGACATCAGCAGCAAATTCTCCTTCAGATGGTGTACTGGTAACTGAAACATTTTCAAACAAGGAAAAATTAATTTTCCAATTGATTGACAAATAAATTAAATATTCTTTAAAAAAATCATTTTCCTAGTGTAAAGTGTAAAACAATTAGGTGTTTACACGCTTTGCAACCAGCTTGAAAAATATTATATACTCCACGTGATGAAAGGGGATGTTCAGTAAAACAAAATTTTTCGTTATACTTTTAGAATTATTTAATGAATAAAACGATTCATATTGAAGAAACCAAAATAGGTGTTTCAGCAAATAAACTAATTAATATTGAAATATACAAAATTATACAGTACTTTGACTTATATACCAGCGGCATGCAGTGTACACACGGGGATAACCTCAAAATCAAAAATCACACATACATACCTTAAAAATATAAAATATTTTAAAAAATAAGCAACTTACCCATTTTTTATTTTGGAATAGCAGTTTTTTTAAATGTAAAACTCATCGAAGTCTTCTTGCTTCACGTTCAGACTCGAGGAGAGTTAAGAGATCTCCTTCTCTTACTGGGCCTTTTACATTTCTGATAATCTGACGATTTTGTTCTCCCAAAAATTCAACTTTTACTTGGGTACACTGGCCCTGTGATCCAGTGCGGCCCAAAACTTTAATAACACGCGCTAAAACGACTGGTTTATCCATTATTTTTAAGGTATGCACGTGTCTCTAAATAGTCACTTGGGCAAAAGAGCGTTTCTTGCCGAAAAAGAAAAGTCGCCTGCGCCGCGCAACTTCTTACAACTTCCGGTAAAATTAAAAACACAAATTTCAACCAATCACAAACAACTGTCCACCTTAAACAGCTTTCTCATTAGTTATTAAAATAAAAAATGGCGTCAGTTTTGTCAATTTATAGGTTAGGGATGACAGGAAATGTACACCTCTGTCAAACGTCATTGGTCCGATTTTCAACGTTACGATGGCGCGTAATTTAAATTTTCCATTTATTAAACAAATTATAAAGAAATACACTAATATTAAATAATATTATAACAGGCGAAAATTTAATATTTTTATGAAAATAAAATTATTATTACACCTCAAAAAAAGAAAGATATTGAAAAGGAATTATTTGAATTCGTCGGCAAAGTAGATTTTGTGGAAATTTTATCCGCACAGTTCTGCAGAGTTAAATCTAATTATAGTCGTTAGATGGCTATTGATGAAATTCATATATAAAATATCTCTCGCAAGTGTAGAATAAAGTGTATAGTATCTATATAAGGAAATTTTCTTGACATTTTTAGTGTACTTGCTTCGGCAGTACATATACTAAAATTGGAACGATACAGAGAAGATTAGCATGGCCCCTGCGCAAGGATGACACGCAAAATCGTGAAGCGTTCCACATTTTTTGCCTATTGTAATTACAATAAGACTATTTTCCATGGTATAAAAAAAATTTACCGATTTTATTATTATAAAATAGTCATAAAAAATAATTTACCGATTTTATTATAAAATAGTTATAAAAAAATAATTTACCGATTTTATTATTACCTATAAAATAGTTATAAACAATTCAGATAGTGAAATTAAAGGTATATATTATTAATTTAAATGAGAAAAATTATTTAAATTAAATAATAAAACAATTTAATTATATCAATTAACGATTTAAGTTGGATTTTCTAAAATAAAATTGCAATTTAGAGGAGATCAGTTTTATTTTGCTGATCGAAATAATAAAAAATAACAATAATATATTTACAAATTGTACAAATTAAAATAATTTGTGTAGCATTAACGTAAAAATGATTTAAGTACGAAAAAATACGCCTGTTTAATTTTATTCGTAGAATATCACTAGTTCAATGTCAAATGACACTAAGAAAGTACAGTTTTTTTTGCGATGTTAATATGTTTTTTGTTTTATTATATTTTTCATTTCGCATATATTATTAAAAATAATAAAATGAAATTTCTAATTATCACAATCTATGAAATATTCACATTATGTTCGAAATAATAATTTTGATTTTTCACATTAAAAATGTTAGGTATATAAAACAATTATATGTAATTATATATTTTTTGTAGTCCTTTTTGTATTTTTAAAAGTTGAAGCTTTTATAATTACGAATTAAAATAATACAATAACGAAAATAATTCGTTTCATTTAATTAATACTTGATTGTTTTGTAGAATTAAAATCATTAAATTTTCCTCTAATGTCAATTTACAAAAAATTACAATGAAAACAATTTAAATAATAAACATTTCTTTTTGTATGAAATGCATACAATAAATGTAATTTGTAAATTATACAATTAAAATTACAAAATTATAGTTTCATATTATTCAAGTGGAAAAAATAATTTTGTAAGGCCTTTTCCGCTTAAAAAGACTTTGAACCAAATCTAAAATTTACTCTTAATTAAACACTTTTCATTAATGTTATTTTAATTATGAATTCGTTACACAATGTTTTTGTACTTTTACAAAGAAATGAAAAAAGAAAATATTGAAAAATTTTAACTGAACGCGATTACAGTCATAGAAAAGAATGCGCAATTTATTTCTAAATTAGCACCAAGAATACCTGTATGATCTCAATAAATGCTTAAATAATTTACAAAAATAAACAAAATCTACTGACTTGACTTAAAAACTATTAGTACTCTATGTTATTTTTTTCTGTCAGTTAGATAAATTGAAAGTGCATCTTGAAATTCACTAAGATGCACCTTGAAATACTGTAGAGTATGTATTCAATCGCCAGAAAAAAAAAATTAAGCGACGAATGCATGAAAAAAATTTAACTATGATACAAAATGTTCGAAGAAAAACTTAATTACAAAAATTGATGTATTTCCAAAAGATAATTAGTTGTTTTAAATCGAGCGACCAAAAGAGAAAAAAAATATTGCACAAAGATTTTAATTCTGTCACTTTCTTCTTTCTGTTAGCATTCGAATTTTGCCGAATTTTTGTTTAATTTTATTTCAAAAAAAAAAAAAACCTATATATAAATACATATATGTATAAAAATTCGGGAAAATTCAAGCGTCTTTAATAAAATAATGTTTTTTCAAAAAAAAGAAAAAAATATATATCTAAATAAATTCTTTTGCAAAAAAACCTAACAATAATTTATATTCTAGTATCACAACAATAAACGAAAATCCTAGAAAGATCGCTCGATTAATATTTTTCTCATGTCATGAGATAAAATTAATTTAACTAAATGCATTTTTTTTTCTAAGTACAATTAAAAAATGTCTACTTCTTATCGACGGAAATAATTAATGTTTTTCAAAAAACTTTGATATACTATATCTTCCCAGTTTTTCTTCCTCAATATACATATTTAAATTCATTTAACTAAGAATTTTGTTGCTGCAATATCTGCACATTTACACACAATAAATGAACATAACGCAAAAAAAATCATCTACATTACATTAAATAGAGAAATAATTTAATATCCAACTTAATATTACAACTTCCAGATCTGAATTTAGGAGTTTGAAAAATCATTTTCTATTATACCAGAAACAACTTTACTTCCAGTTTAATATTCCTTTTTTTTAATAAAATAAAATAATTTCTTTTTTTTCTCTATAAATTTACTGTTTTGTACAAAAGAAATGTGACTAAATTTTGTTTTTTAGCAGTAACTAAAAACTTTTACTTACATTAATCGATTTTTGAAGTAAACGAAATGGAATTTTTCAAATTTGACGAATCGGAATGATAATTTCCGTAATTTACTCCTAAATCCAGAGTGGATAAACGACCCGTTGCGGAAACCGCCCTCGCTACTCTTGGTATGAGGGTTGATGTTGCTAATCTTCTTGACGTTGGAATGGATGATTTTATGCACGTGGTTTCTACTTTAATGGGATTCTCTGATACGACGGATTTTATTGTTGAATTGTCTTTTGTCGATGCCTTATTCATCCCTGGATGATATCCAATTGTCCGATTTGCTGCGAATTCCTTCGACGAACGCAACATCCGATACGGACAAGCAACATTTGGTGACTTTTGTAATTTGTTATCATTAATTAATTCGGGGATTAATGATCCGTTCTGTGGACTGCCCAAGTCATTCCAACTTAAATAGAAAAACAATATTTAATAGTAATATTTTTATACACTTATATATTAATTTTTTTTTATTATTCAACATAATTTTATGTAATATAAGATAATGAATTATAAAACCTACCCCACAAGGCTGAGCAAAGCAGCATGAAACATTATTATTTATGAATTTATTACGATCGTATTAACAATTCATTTATTTTAAAAGTACTTAAAAGTAAATTTTTTTTCAAAAAGGCAGTCAATAGCAACGATCACAATTCACTTCACTCAAAATGCGTAAAAGAAAGATTTTCATCCCCAATGTATTTATTGCCTCAAGGATGAATTCTACTCAAAAGAAGAAAACAAAAAATTGAACTACAAAAAAAAAATAAAACAACATTCAAATGATTTTCAAAATTAATATAAAACAAAAGAATTCATTTTTGTTTATATTTTCTTTTTTTTAATAAACAAAAAATATTCTTGCTAAAAACTTTCCAAAACATTTTATTTTATATTTTTTTTTCTCTTTACAGTATCATTTTTTAGATCACGTAAAATTTATAACAAAAAAGGAAAGTTTTTCAGTAAAAAATTGAAATTATAAATCTAAGAAAATCCAAATAAAACGGAAAAAAACGAAAGCAATTCAAGAAAAATAGATGTAATACTATTGTAAAGTGTACTACATGCAAGAGACTATAGCAAAGCTCTAAATAATGGAGTAAAGATTCGGCAGACGATTCAAATGAATATAAATGAGAGCATTCAATGTACAGAGTATCAAATATCCCAGTAGCAAATCACACAAACTGACGGACTCTACCTTCCCGATCCTGAAGCTGTTTTTGTGCCACCCGAGAAGAGCCAGAGCAGCGACAACAATAGGTAATTTTTGTGTCAGAGATGAGATGAATTTATAAAAATGAGCAGAAGAAAATGCGATTGAATTTAAAAAAAAAAAAAAGAAATCCATTCTTTCGTTTGTTTGAAATTTTTGAATTATTCAAGAGAGAAAGCAATCGAAAGAATAGAAGTTGATAAAATAAATGTTTCTTTTTAATTACTTTCATTTAAATAGTTGTAAAAATTAATATGGATATTCAAATTTAGTCCAATTTGAGATTTGTTATTCAATTTAATTATCATAACTCACCTAACGAGAGGCCCCATGTTTCCATCCTGAGGAAGTGACTGTAATAACGCTGGTCCCGCAGACACTGGACGTATCTTGAAAAATAAAAATTTATTATTTAAAAATACTTTTAGAAAAACATGAATTAAATTTCTTATTTAAATATTTTAGTCACTTTTTACTTGGTTTAAACCATTGATTTATTCTTCCGATTTTTAAATATAGAACAGATTCGTGAAATAATAATTATTACCTTCTCTGTTTGTGTGGTCGCATTACAAGTTTCTTTAGTCTGACATTGATTTAATGAAGATGTTACTTGAGAATCAACACCATTCACGCCCTGATGTTTTGTCATTTGCAACTGAAATTATACAATTCTCAATCAGTGAATTTCAAAATAGATTTCATCGTTTTCAGATTAAAAAAAATTACAATTTTCTACCTGTAGCAATTGTATCGTACGTTCTTTATCCTCAACTTGTCCTTGCAAGAATACAACTTGTCTTCTTAAATCTGCAATTTCATCTTTATCCTTAACACTCCCAGAGGTAGTGTTATCATCAGTCGTTCCATCCTCATTCAGGTAGAAGAGACCATTCTGTAATAATGTAAAAAATGTTTTGATGAAAATGAAAATTGTTTAAAAAAAAATATATTTGTTAATTCACTTAATGAATACTGACCTTTAATGAATTATCGAATGGGTTGAGAGTTTCAGCCTGCAATAAAAAAAAATGTTCAATTTGAAATAAACAATGAAAAGTATATATAAATAATAATTGTGATACAATAAAAATTAAAAATATGATAATGAAAAATGTATAAAATAGAAATTAAAATAAAGTGCGACCTACCCTCGTCAAACCGTTCTCTCCTGACTTGAAAGGCAAAACGAAGAAGGACCAAAAATAAGGCAACAACAGAAAAAGCATGTTAATGTGAAAAACGAAACACAAAAATAATGCAAACCATTTTAATAAATTATAGTAAAGAAGTTCCATTACTTGATCATTTTTCATATTTTTTCATTTTCAAACAGAAGTTAATTTAAAAAACAATACAAAATTTTCACTCTGCATGAGATGAGAAATTGACTGAAATTAAGTAAATAAAACATATTTTAAAAAATGAATATGCTCGGTTAATTACAATAAAGTTAAAGAAAGATTAATTAAAATTGCAGTATAGATGATTCAATGATTTGATAAAAAACGAAAATTAAAATAATCGTTGAGTAATGGAAGATCCTGGGTAAAATGCGAATAAAAAAGAAAAATAACGACAAAGGACAAAATTTGTTTGAAAATTAAAATAATTTACCTCCTGAAGAACCCTCTTTAGTTTCAAGAGCATTGTCTTTATGGAGACAATGTCCTGAAACATATGCTGATAAGTCCCGCGTTCCAGTCGAAGACTTCCTTCATCTCCGGAATCCAGACCTGGCGATTGGACCTTTAATAAAATAATTCATTAAATCAAAAAATTCATTTACTCTAATTTTCAATATAAGAAAAAAATACTGAGACTCACATTTCTAGGTGGTCGAAGGGGACTGAAAACTTGTCGCGACCTTGTACTATCCAGGGATTTTGGTGAATCTGCTCCCGATCTGTTTCGCAAAAGTCTCGTCGCTCTGCTATTGGTAATTCTGAAATCATCGAAATAAAATTTTAATTAAGTTCTTTGAGAGGCAATTAGTCATCCCTAAAAATCATTCATTCGAATTTCCATAATTAATTCGCATTTTATAAAAAGCAGACATTTTTTCAAAAAAGAAAATTCGACATTTTTGGCACGAAAATTCTTTTTCGGTTAAAATGAAAATTCACAGGTAAAAAAATTTTTTTATTTAATGTCAACTTGGGTAAAATGAAAATTCGATCATATAAAAATAATAAATTTCGAAACATGGAAATTTCGTACTCATGACTTTTAGTATTCATGCTTTTCAATTTTTTTTTTACTGATTAATAATGCAATTAACAACTGAATTTTCTACACATTATAGGTACAACATTAGAATATTAAAAGCCCACATTGACTAAAATTCTATAAAAGTTAAAAAATTCGAGAAACAATTGTTGTTGGTACTTTTTCCTTTGTCAGACAATATTAAAACTGTACCTATCATTTTCTAGTTTGGCCCGTGATGCGGCAATTAATGCCGAAATATTTGAGACTCTGGCTTGTCTTGGGGGTGGAGAACCTCCCGTTGGAGTGGTGCATTCAGAAGAAAGACCTGAATCAACACCTTCATCGCGAATTCGAGATTCCGTAGGACTATTTTCCACACGCACAACACTTGCAGGAATGTTACGAATTCTGACAGGTAAGCCAGAACGACGTCTCGCGCCTTTCATTTCCGGAATTAACGATGCCATAATTGTGGGATAATTTTAT
Source organism: Leptopilina clavipes (assembly GCA_001855655.1). NCBI lineage: Eukaryota > Metazoa > Arthropoda > Insecta > Hymenoptera > Figitidae > Leptopilina > Leptopilina clavipes. The sequence goes on along the minus strand of JUFY01028300.1, from coordinate 8,849 downwards.
TTTCTATTTTTCTTTCTCAACACTGTGGCACAGCATTTTTTTTTACACGGAAAATCAGCGGAAACAGGACGTCTTTCTTTAGTTTTAATATTTTTAAATAATAAATTCTGCAATTTCTAAAAATATTAATTTGGCATGTACTTGGGTAATATTTAATGAAACTTTACAACAAGAATAACAAAAGATTTTTACCTATACACATTGCACAAATTTTCAAAGACTGTTCTAGTAAAAACAAAAATTATTTTGAATCGTCTTTCGAAACTTGTAATATTTTTAGATACAAGGTAAGAATCTCTTTTTAATCACGCCAAGTGTGAATTATAAACAAGTTTACACTTTTATATTTTTAATATTATTTCGAAAAATGATAAATTTTAAAAATGCAAAAACTGACTTGTCACTCAATTTTTTCAACCTCATAGAAAAGATGATAGCGCATGACTGTGACCTTATATCAGAGAGGTTTATATCGTCCTTTTTGGGTCAAAGTAAAATTTTTCACATTTTTATAGTCAATTCTTTATAATATATGTAACACCACTTCTGTCACTGATCACACTGACAAAATTGTCCATGTTGAAGAATTTCCCAAAGAACCGAAACAATCACATAAATTTGCATTTTCAAAATGAACACTGCGGTACCAGTGGAAGGATGAGAAAATATTGCAAAAGATTTACTGAAGAGCGCAAGCGCTATTAAAGCTCGTTGTTGAACGCTCAATACCACTCAACTTGCTTAGTCGAAAAGGAAAATGCGACGAGAAGAGATGACCTTGCCAAAAGAATGCATCAGGCTCCCATAATATTTTTCCAAAAAAATTTTCCAAATTAGAGAAATTATCTCACAATATTCCATATATTTTGAATACTCGTAATATTTCCACCTGAAAAATTTTAATCGACAATTTATATAAGATTTCGCAAAACAAATTGGAAAAATTCGAATAGAATCTATATAATATAAGACTCATAAAATATGGCAACGACTTTTCAAATTTAAAAGAAATAAACACACGGATCGTAATTTCTGCATTCAGACAAAATATAAAGTTTCCTTGCCAAATACTTTCACTATTATCGCAGATATTGAGTTTGCTGTCTAGCCAAAACTTTTTTTGGCTAGACGGACGGATTTGTCTGACGACTAGGGGGCTGTTTCAATTCGGATCGTTGAACAGAATTAAAAAAAGAAACACCATAAATGGTTCTAGTAAACCCCAACATTATACTCGAAAATACAGTTAAAATTTGAAGAACAATTTTTCACACCAAAAATTATTTAAAAACGAATAAAATTTTTGCATCTGCGAGCAATATAAATATTAAATAATCTATTATTTTATGCGGAATTTTGTGGACCGAGAAGATTTACCGTTCAGGATCAGAGCACAATTCGTTTATTAAGAAACAAAAACTCTTTCTCTACTTTAATTAAAATCATTCAAGTGTAAATTTATCAATACATTAAAAATTTGTTATCTAAAAATATAAATAACTTCCTGTATACAAGTATAATTTGTAAAACTGTGTAGCATTATTACTATTTATAGAAAAAATAATCCGCAATCGTTATAATATTTAATGTTTTAATATACTTTTCATTATCATATTAACAGTGTGATAATATAATTTCTCCGTATTTTAAAAAATATAAAAGAAAACTTGTTTCCAGTGGAAAAGAAACTTGCAAATCGAGTAGTGTCCTGGTTTTTAATATACCTATATAAGTGAAAGAAGGGGGAAAATAGTTCCCTCCGCTAGTTGACCAACTAGTAACGCTCTATGAAACAAAGAAGACACCTCAGAAATTAGATTTATTTAACCATTTACCGCAATTTATTCTATAAATTTTTTTAAGTTATTTTATATTTTTTCTATACAATAAGGCATGTACTTATTTCTCAATAATAAATTGTACACCCACCTTTCAGTAATGAATCCTTTTCCTAATGTAATACCTAATTTAATTGTCTTACAATCTTTCTATTGCGTTGCAATTCACTGTTATACATTATTTAATTTTCTTTTTATACATAATTTGTATTATTTAATTTATTGTTTTAAATGTGACAATCTTACTTTCAGTCAGAAAGAGTGACTTAAGTCTCAACATTTTTAGGACAGTCTCTGTTGTTCCAATCAGTTTTCTTATCATATCTGGATTTAAGGAGCCAAGCATATTGATTATCAGCGCCTTAAATTTGCTGAATTTATGACAATTATGTTGAAAAGCAACATTTCAGAATATAAAAACTTGTTATAACAAATTTGTCAATTTTCAGGTTATATGGGTTATATTTTCGATTCTAGACTGACAGCCACAATCACAGCTCTGTGATTGGTCGATAAATGAATTATTCATGTGTATTTCTAAAAATTACCACATGAGCGCTAGTGGATATCAACAAAATTATAACCTAAAACTGTCAATTTCTTTCATTTGTTTCATTTGTTTGCAATGTTTCAGAAAAAATACTATAATAATTAGAAACCTCCAAACATAAAATAAGATTACAATAAAGTAATGTATTAAGAGATTGTGGAATGTAAATTGAGATGTGGAAATTCAGCTTAACAAAAACATTATTTTCACAAAAGTTTAAGTGTAAACTTTCAAGACTAATAACTTCCAGAATGATCTTAAAATAACGTTTTATATATTTTTACTGTAAGTAACTGAGCGCATTTATAATTGTATTGTTCTCTGCTTTCTCCTATTTTCCTCTCGACATTATTTTTTCAGCTTTTGTTATTTTTATTTAAGAGCCAACCAAAGTTCAATATTCACGCTCTCTGACCTCCCCTAAGAATAACTATTCTTATAGACCTCAGCTGCGTGACGATCATCCAAAACAAAATTGCACACATATTGCAGGTATGAAGAATAAAAATTTTTTGATAATAAATTTAGCCAATTAATTAATGAGTTAAATTTTTCTCCCAATTGGATCATAATTGAAACAAAATTAAAAAAAATAATTGTAATCGTTGTTATTGTATATCGTCATATTGATGATGATTGAAGTTAAACATTTACGTGAGTCACAACTTAAAAAGGTTTTCCTGTCAGCGAGTAAATTAACAAGAATAAGTATGTTTAAAAGAAAGCAAGACTGATATTGTTGAAATTATGTCAAGCAAATTAATTTTAGATATATTATGGACATGAAACGATGTGATTAAAAATCCTTTGGATCATTTATATATAGAGAAAAAAACCACATTATGCATATTTTTAACATAACAATTAATTAATCCTAATTACTGCTAAACGACTCGTAAAAACATCGGAGAAAGTTTAGAATTTAGATGCAATAAGAAACATCAAAGATTTAAAAATAATGGCTAATGGACATGGTGATTTAATTCCAGAAATTAAGATTTGGAACTAGTGACTTTACTTAAAAACGTCCTCATTAATGTACACATCAGGAATATATACGTATACATAAAACCATAATAATACAAAAGGTAATTGCCAATTGTCTTATTCAAGGATGCGAAAGATAATCTTGTTGCACCATAAGTATAAAGTATGAGAATAATATTGTTTAAGTGCAGTTCTCGCAATCATTAACTGGTACGTATAATTATAAAAATTCTGAGACATTTCTAAAATTATTCGATTATCTTATTATTTTAAAAATATTTCAAAAAAATGCTCATTTTAATGTACCTATTCTGAAAGATTGATAGAAAAGTATAGCAAGCAAAACTGTTTGTATAAATAAAAACAAAAAAAAGAAACTATCTACAATTAATTAAGTATTTGTGAATAAATTTTTTGCAATGAAATAAAAACAATTCTAATTGAATATTATAAATTACTGAGCGAATATGATTACACATTTATCTACGCAATGATGATTCAATTTCAAATTCTACAGTCAAATATAGTATATAATAATATAAATTCATGCCACAAACTGGGAAACAAAATCTATATTGATGCTTGAACATTGTTAGAAAATTTTTGAATTTCAATATTCTTTTTTCCTCTCACACGACTCTCGTGTGTCTTGTTCAAAAAAAGAATTTTTTTTCTCCAAAATATGTCTAACAATGTGCGGTAATTTCGATTATGTAAATAATGCGAAAATTCAAGTGTCCGAAAGGAATTAATTTAAAACAACTTTATGGATTGACTTTGAAAATCATAGCGCAAGCAGAAGAAATATTGAAGCAAGAGTATAAGAAAAAAATGTTTATTTTCCAATAGCATATCGATTTTTATATTCCACGAAGAGGGAATATCAACAAAAAAGAAGGTTTATCAATAAAACTAATTTACAGTATGTAATAAGATTATAAAAATAGTTGAAAAATTAATCGCACGAAAAAAGGCGGTTTATTAAATTTTGGTTGGAAAAAAAATTCCCTGCGGACACAAAAGTGGATAAATCAACTGCTATTATTTTTGACAGGAATGTGCGACGATTTCAAGATCTCAAGGTTCAACTGATGAGACGTAAATAAATTTGCATTTTGAAATACATAATAATACATTTATACGTGTAAAGAAGGGGAAGATAGGGGATGCAGATATTAGTGCAGCTATTTACCCTTTGGCAGAAGCCATATTAGTAGGGGAAACTGCTCCAGCCTTCCTCGCATCCGGAATCTCGTCCGTTATTCTTGTCTCTCTTCCCATTCAAATTTCTCAAAACGTTTCACTTTCTTATCTCAAAAAACAAGATTCGCTCTCAACTATCAGTCTCGCTTCTTCACTTGTTATAATTTCATATCTTCTTTTACTGAAGGTGCATAATATTCAAGTTAAAGTCGAAAGCAAATTTTCCCATCACATATCTTCCTTTAGAGTTTTTAAAAAATATTTTTTACTTCATTAATTATTAATTTCGCACTTATTTTAAATTCCTATTAATTAATTAATTTAAATAACTTTAAAGTTTAAAATGTAATTAATTCAGCGTTAATATTAATATTTTGCTTTAGATGATTACGTCTGTATTAATTTTAGTAGTTTAAAACAATGTTTCTAATAAAATATTTAGTATTTTTAAGACTCGATACGTCATTGTTTTTACAAGTATAACAATTTTCCAAAAAAGAAAAAATATATATGTATGGTTTACTATATTGTGAGCTTATTAAAAAGAATAGAAAAAATATTTATCTGTAGAAATTGTAGAAATTTGCAAATCGGTTCAAAATTGCTCAAGGCCGGAATAAGTCTAATTTTTCAATTCTAAAAATTTAGGTTTTATAAAAGTTTACAATGTATAGTAATCTCCAAATTCACTATTTATAATATATTGTTATTTATTATTAAATAGGAAGAACCGTGAAATTTCTGTAAATATTATTTAACGATTATTAGAAAATACAGGACTTTAAACGCGATATTGTTATTATTTTTATTTCTAAATTATATCTTTATCCTATATCTTTAATATTAATCAATTTCTATTATTATCATTGTTATAATTAATTATTGCTGTGCTTTATAACTGGAATTATTTAATGCAATTCATGAAATTGCGCAATTTTAATTAGTCAAGATTCACATTATGAATTAATATGTACCTATGTGAAATTGAAAAAATACGTATTTCACTTTCTCCATAAAAATATTCTTAAAAGCAGCGGTGTAAATTTTAAATTCCTTTCTAAAGTTGAGATGCATTTTATTGTTTTAAAATTTAAAAAAAAATTGTTAAATTTTCTTTCGAACCTGTGTTTTTAATAATTAAATAAAAAGTGTGGGATAAATTATTGTTTATTTAAAAGTTTGGTCAGCAATGGCGGACCGATGAAGTGGTTGCTAGTTAGGATAAGTCAGCTGATAATAGTCACCACCCAAAGGATCATCCTCGTCAGCAATTTTCATTTGCTTGACTTGCTTTATTAGTGCACTAGAACACAAAATACCGTCCGTAATAATCACTTTAGCGATCCCAGAAATAAAAAAAATTTTTATTTTCTCTGATACGAGGAAATAAAGCAGTCCCATTATACATAACAGCCGCAAGCCACCACGAGGAAATATATTTACAATACAAAATATATTTACGATGAAATGGATTTCTTTTCAAGCAAACATTTTTAACCCACTTTAAAATTATTAGACCACATAAAAAATTGAAAAATTTGAAAAAATTATTATATACATAATAGAAAGAAGAGAAACAACCAATTTTACCGAGAGACAAATTCTAAAATTATTATTGAGACGAGTTTTTTCAGAAAAAAAAAATTATTGGAATTATTTCTTAAATGTCTTTTATTTTATAACCTCAAACTTAAAATTCTCAAGTATTCAATAAAAATTTTCCCCGCTTTTACGATATTTTTATTAGAATCTTTTTCTTCTAACAATTTCTCTTTTCTTGCAGTTCTAAATTTTTCTCTATACTTGTATATTTCATCTCTAATCTCTAACTAAGACAAATACTATAAAATACTCTAATACAATGAAGAAATAATAAGTTTGGAAATATGGCATAAAGCATCAAGTTGACCTTGTCCTTTGGAAAATGGAATGCAGAACATGCGACGTAACAAAACTGAACAAGCGTAATACACGCATTGATAAAACAATAAATAATGTAATGTATTATAAGGAAATATTTAGCTACATTAATGATGTTTGTGTCGTCATCCTAACTCGGGAAAAATTATATATATATAGTAAAAAAGGCGCAACTACACTCTATGACTAAGTGCAAATCTCGAGCGAGAAACAACGAGTAATTAACAGGGCAAGAAGTATAGTTTTGTTTTTCTTGTGTAAAAACTTGAACGTACAATTTGTCCCTTGACTTTCGACTTTAACATAACATTACATATTTTAAATCAGTAGCACTTGACACTATTTTTTATGTGTTGATTGTTTTAAAGTTTAATTTTGAAGAAATGGTACTTTTGAACTTGTTTTGTTGAATAATATCGAAAATGACGTTTAGCAATAATGAAAGGAAAATGTTTATGAAATATCCTTGTATTTCGTAAGTAGTCAGAGTGTGGCTGACTGTAGTAGACTGGCATCACTCGCCAGCAGCTAAACTACAATCGTCGTGCCGCACCGGCTGCGCTCAACCTTAGCAACGGGTTACAAACGAAGGGAGGGAGCTGATAAACTTACTGTACCTACATATTTTTGTTTTTACTCCTATATGACAATGGGGTGAAAAAAATAATGTCCAACAGCTACTAAACAGTTTTAAACCGAAAATCCTGGAATATTTTACAAGGGAAATTTAATAATTCACCTATGGTAAATATTTCATTTTGATGTTTAAATATTCCATGAGGAATATGTCCTACCTGGAACGCTTCCGCAGTTTATTTTATTAATTCAACATTAATCAATACCAATAAATATTAATTAATAATTCTGATGCAATTTGATTATAAAATATTCTTGCAGAAAGTATCAAAAATATTCAATGCTATTGGAAAAAGTATTTCAAGGTTCCAATTTTTTTTTAAATTTAAATTTAATTTCTCTCATTTCAGAAATTTTAATTTTTAAATTTTTAATTTTAATTTTAAGTTTTAAATAATTAATTAAACAGTATACCTATAATATATTACGGCCAATTCTTATTAATTCTATTGTTTTAAACGCAAACGAATCTTGTCGGTAGTAGGTTACTTATGCGGACTTATTCTGGTTGAAAAAAATAATACAGGACGCTCAATATATCGACGTCGTTTTTCTATTATATTTTTCTAAAATCTAATACAATTATAAAAACTTGTTTTACTTCCACGTAATATAGTTAATATTAGTTAATATCTTTTTGAATTTCAACTTTAAAAAACAAATTGAAAAGATCGTCTTTCAATTTTTTTTTTTTAAATTAATTATTGACTTTATATTATTAAGTTTAAGAATTAAAAATATTTCCACCAAAGATAAATATTTAAAGATGGAATTTAAATTCTTCACAATAAACTTCAATGTGAGCTATTAAATACTTAGCAGCTTAAATATTCTCTGTTCTAAACTTTTTTTTCCGACTCTAGATAAATTTCTTGTTGAAAAAATATATCACGCAAAGTGCTTTCATTTAGAAAAAAAATAGTATTTCTATACATCTAATAAGCTTTCTAATGGCAAACGATTTTAAAAAGAATGTAACTTTAAAAAAAAAGCAGCAAAAAATAAAGAATGAGTACCAACAATCAATTCCAGTTTCTCACATCGCAGCATAAAAATTCTTCATTGTACACAAGCAAGCAAAAAAAAATAATAGAAAAAAAAGAAATAATAACGACAAATCGACAAATATTTTTCAACATTTTCAAACAAAACTTTGATTACTATTTAATAATATTTTTTTCTTTGGTTAATTTAATTATTTAGTTTATTAATTGATTTAATTATTTAGTTAATGAATTGATTTAATTATTTAGTTAATTAATTGATTTAATTAATTAGTTTTAAATAATTTTCTAAATTTTTAATTCAATGACTTCATTATTTATGGGCAAAACTATTTATCGATTTGTATCAAATAAGAAAGAAATGAAATAAAAAGATGAGTACATACCCCGAGTCGTTTGTGGTGGGATTATTATTGATTCCAAGATTAGCGTTGTTGTTGGTAGTATTAATATGATGTGCCCCCAACAGAGAAGTCCATTCTCGCATTACTTCTTGACTTTGTACTTCGAGATCTAATAGGTCATTGACATCTTCATCATTATGCGATGAATGAATTCTAAAAAAAAAGAATAGAAATTAACGACAAATTGTAATTGAAAAAAAAATTACATTTGTAATGATTTTGAATGTTATTAATATGTGACACTCCACGGTGAAAGGGACCTAACGTGTCAACGAATTGTTGGTTATGTTTAAGAAAATTTTTGCTC
>JUFY01028298.1:0-13091 GCA_001855655.1 Leptopilina clavipes | reverse complement strand
CTATGTGGGATCTGGAATTTCATATGGGAATTTATATAAGAATCCATATGGAATCCCATGTAGGATCCCATGTGGGAATTTTCAATAGGGTACAATTTAGTTGTGATAATATATACGTGATGGGCTAACTTTCTATTAAGGGGGGAAATAGGTGTAGGTCGGCGTTTTTTCAGTGATTTTTATGAATTAATTTAACACGTAAGGAATTTATATAATTTATTGCTATTATGAGGTTAATTTATATACATATTGAAGAGTATATTCTCATAATTTTTAAACATTTTCTTCAAAAATTAATAATATTATCTCCTGTTGAACATTGTAGGTCATCACCCGTCTTAGAGATTTGTGTACATTCTGGACATCACAATTTTTATCTAAAATTAATTATACTAAGGATATACTTTCTTTATATGTATATCTTCTAGGTGAACCTCAAAAAAAAAAGAAAGGTAAATTACTAATTTTTGGAGAGGTGTAAATAAAAAAACTTGCTTTTTAACCATTTTTTCATAGATTTTTTATAACAAAAACCAAAATTAAACAAAGATATTGTTCAGGATTGAGGTTCACCTGAAGCGTATTTATATAACGAAACTTCATAACAAGTTTTAGAATGATTAATAAAAAACTTTTTAAGCTAGAGTGTACACAAATTTGAAAAAGTCGTTTCGAGAAAAACGTGTTTGAAAAAAAGTGTCAGAAAAGGTATCTCTTTGAATCATGCACGTAATATTACTGTAATATTACTGTGATGTTACATGTAATATTAGTAGTATTACAATGTAATATTACAGTAATATTAAAATGTCCGCCTCAAGGTAATATTACAGGTAATATTAGAGTAATATTACACGTAAAATTACTGTAACATTACAAGTAAGATTACTGTAACATTACTGTAATATTACAGTAGTGTTACAAAAAATTTCACAAAATTTTGTATAAGATAAATTTTATGAACTTTTTAGTATTGCCATGTAACATTGTTACTGTTACACGGTTACAAACCTTAAACAGAATTTTGTGTATTTCTTGTAACTTTACTGTAATATTACCTGTAATGTTACAGAAATATAACCTGTAATATTACAGTAATATTACTGTAATATTATTTGTAATATTACCAAATGCGGACATTTTAATATTTCTGTAATATTACTGTAATGTTACAAGTAACATTACTAATATTACATGTAAAATCACAGTAAAATTACAGTAATATTACGTGCTACTTGGGTGTTTTTTTGTTTACACCTCTCCAAAAATTAGTAATTTACTTTTTTTTTTTGAGGTTCACCTAGAAGATAATTATAAAAAAAGTATATCCTTAGTATAATTAATTTCAGATAAAAATTGTGATGTCCAGAATGTACACAAATCTCTAAGACGGGTGATGACCTACAATGTTCAACAGTAGATAATATTATTAATTTTTGAAAAAAATGTTTAAAAATTATGAGAATATACTCTTCAATATGTGTATAAATTAACCTCATAACAGCAATAAATTATATAAATTCCTTACGTGTTAAAATAAATAATTCATAAAAATCACTGAAAAAACGACGTTCTACACCTATTTCCCCCCTTAACGAAAATAAATTCCCATGAGGAAGAAAAGTGTTAAAGAAATGAACAACAATATTATATATATATTATGATTATTATATTATTATTATTATATATATATATTATATATTATTATTATTATATTATTATTATATTATATTATATATTATGAAAAAGTTTACTAGTGTCACCGGTGTGTACAAAACTCAACACAAAACGCCGATGTAATTTCTAAAATAGTTTGGCCAATCTATAGTATTGTGTAAACTTTAGGCCGGCTCACCACATAGCGAAGTCAGTGAAACACTTTGCAACCGTTTTTTTAATCAATTGTGTTGAATAGTTGAAGTTAATTTAAAAATAAAAACAATTAGAAATCACTTAAAGCATGTCAGATGAAGATGGAAGAACGCAAGTAAGTAGCCATGTAAAATTAATTTTAAATAAAGAAAAGTCAAAGAAGTAAAAAAAAGTTTTCTGTACTTTTACTTCTCTAAGTGCGGCAATACTGTAAATTTGCGGTTAGGTTGATGTGAAAGTGCGAAAAAAATGTGAATTTACATTTTTCTATATTACATTTAAGAAGACTATACATAAATTATGCATTTTAAATTTGTTAAACAACTTTACTGATAGTATAAGTAAAAAATGGTACTGTTTTTAATGCAGTAAATCTATTTTAGAAAATTTTCTACAAAAAATATTTCGCACGAGGTGTAATAACGCTTTTTTTGTGGTAGATGATACTGCATTAAGAAGGTTGATGTCATCATGCATAACCTCGAAACAAAAAATTCTGGAAATATTTTTACTACAAAAAAAATAATTAAAATTGATTTCATTAAACTTTGAAACATTTAGTTATAAAATTTTAAGAAATCATTTATATTAAGTTAAAATCTTTTGGCAAATAATTTTTTTTTGACATTTTATATTTTTTGTTTCAGCTCAGAGAAAAATCACAATTTTTATCAAAGTTAGACTAAAATAGCTTATTTTACTCGTTGAAGCATTATCTGCAATCATAATTTTTTTAATGTAGTTAAAAATACACGGAAAAGTTTTTGGGTAAGCAGCTGTATCAGTTGTGGTATACGTTCTGCGACTTGGACTATGGTAAAGAGGCATCCCCAATTTGGTAGAGCAGCTCACCCACAGGGAGAGCTGCTCTCCCAATTGGGGCATCAAAGCTCTCTTCAGAAAGAAAGCAGTGCACTTAAATTGTGGAACGTAAGTGAGAGACTGCAGCTCACCCAACACACTTACATAGCTATTATTGATAAGCTACGTAGTCTGTGATTGAACTTATAGAATTTTTTCTTATAGTGTATTATACATAAGAATTTTATTTTTTCAAAACTAAAAGCAAGTATTTGTTCTTTCGCCGTTGCCATTTCCATATAATTTCTTTCCTATGTTTACGAAAATAGTTAATTTAAAGAATTATCGGAGTTTACAAAATATTAACCACTTCACACTGAAAGAAATACATTAGTAAGAATTGACAAATATATACACTGTAAAAATTTAGGGAATATTCACCAATTTTTTCTGATGAATATTTCACATTTTTAAGGAAAAGTACGTTCCCCCTAAAAAATTTTGAAAATCTCTTAAAATTTGGTGAAAATTCTACAAAATTCTAATGAATATACTTTTCCACAAAAATTTGGTGATTATTCTCTAATTTTTAGTAAACAGTTCTTAAAATTTGGGAAATGTTCACCAACTTTTTAGCAAAAAGTATATTCAATAGAAATTTGGATATAATTTCAACAGCTTTATGGAGAAAAGTAGATTAAGCAGAATTTCGAGAAGTTTTCGACACTTTTTTGAGTAATTATATTTACAAAATTTTATAATTATTTCCTTTAAAAGAATTTAAGACGTTGAAACTAAAGTTATATATATTATTTATACCAATCTTATTCTATTTTTCGAATAAACTTTAACATGGACAATAAATATTAAAATCTGAGTTCTTTAAAGTTTGATGCAATTAATTTTAATTATATTTTTTTTGTCTTAAAAAAATTTTTAGAATTTTTATTTTTGAGGTAATGTATGATATTATCAACCTCTTTAATCCGGATATACCATCTGCAACTTGGGCTGAAAAGTCAATAGTTGTACCTAAATAAACTAAATTTTTTGAGGTATTTTATCCGTCTATATGCAGAACTATCTAATTCCGAAAAAATTATATTAAAAATATTTATTAGAAACATCGTGAAAGACCGGAGAATTATAAAGAATACCTTCAACATGGATCACAAACAGAAATTCCAAAATCAACCTGGTACCGCTATCAACATAATAAATTAAGGAAACAAGTAAGAAAATTGTTTTTTGAATTTTTAATTTTATTATTATAATGATTATATAATTTTTAAATATTGCTTTTAAAAAATTATTGTGAGAATTAGCATGACATTAGAGGTTATTCACAATTTACGTTACACCATTTTTAACTAAATAGACCGCCCCCTCCTCTCAATGTAATACAACGCTAAAAAATCTTAGCTTTTTAATGTAAACAAAAAATTTCGAATAACTGCGAAAGTGACTTGTACCGAGGGTTCCGTATACTAAACAAATCCATTCTTATTAAAAATTTGAATTAAAAGGGTTCATTTTGTCGTTTCTAGTTTTAGAGATAATTGCAATTTATTAATTTTGGTAAAAAATCTTGATTTAAAAAATTTCTTTTATTAATCTATATTGTTTAACACGTTTAATCATGCAGTTTTTATAAATTTATTGTTGATTTAAGTATATAATTTTATTGTCTTTTTTTAAATAGGGCCCATTTTTTAGCACCGTTGTAAAAGTTGTAAAGTCATTTCCGACAATTTCTTGCGACATATATATTACTATATGTCGCGTCGTATACTTTTAAAACATTTCGACACATACATTTACATCTGTTGAATTTAGTTAAATAGATAGCAAACATAACATTAACTAAAAAAGTTGTAAATGAAACTTGACATAAAATAGGTGAAATGAACATAGTTATATTCATTACATGAACATTTTGCTTCCTCTTTTCGACCAGCAAAAAAATTTGCTTCCTCGTGAAGGAAGCATTAACAGTAAAATCTTTATTTTTTATTCATGATTAATTTTCTAATAAAGTTTATACTTTTTATACATCAATCGATTTATCTTAAGGGCATGTTATTGAGCGGTGACGTCATTTCGAAAAAAAATCGATATTACTTTCGTGCAAGATATCTCCTAAGCCGAAAAGAATTTTAAAAAAATATTTTAGGATATGAAAGAGAACATAATTATCTAAGGATTCCTGGCATTTGTTTTTATTTTTTGTTTAAAATTTTTTTTTAATAATTATTATTACTCGAATCTTTCGTGCAAGATATCTCCTAAACGGACAAGAATTTTTAGAAATATTTTAGGAAATGAAAGAGGACATGTTTATCTTAGGATCCCTGATATCTATTCTATATTTGAATAAAAAAAATTTTCATTAAATTTATTGATTGACTACGCGGTGAGAAAATGGCGGCGATAATGGATCCATGTATATAAAAAATTGTGGTTGGTGTGAGATATTTCCTAAACGGTAAAAAATTTTGTAGAGATATTTTCAACGATAAAACAGGGCATCTTTATATAGAGATTTGTGGTTATTTTGGATTATTTTGTTGCAAAAAAATTTTTTAAAAGTTTATGATTGAGGGTAATATATCGATACTTGAGAAGTTATGATTCGGGAAGATTACAACAGCGCCACCCACGGCCATGCACAACCGGATGGTAATAAAGGAAATGAGAAAGTGTCAAATACATTCAATTGACGTTTCTTTGAATTGACTGAACTAAAGTTTAGAGTGAAAGTAAATAAAAGTGACAAGTTATCGGTAAAAACTATTTAATTATTTATTCTCTATATTCAGTGAAAGAATAAATTACACCTGTAATAAGCCAAAAATACCAAAACCATAGCCTAAAATTTTTGACAGCTCATGTTCCGTTCACAGTGAAAAGTCACAAAAATTAAAAAAAAATTGTGTAATTAGCCAATCAGTGAAATATACCTTATTAAAACTTCTGTGTAAATTGTGTAAGTAGAACAAAAGAAAAATTAAGTGGAATTAAAAATTAAATGTAAGCAAAATCTAAAACATATTTTATTTCACAAGTGGAATGTAGGAATAGCGGAATACAAAAATTGTATTTGTTGCAATAACCCATCAAAGAAAATTTTCGTTTATTTATGCTAAATGAAAAACTCAAGAAAAAAAAATCACAAGTAGAATAGAGGTAAGCAATTGCATTTCTTAAAAATTAACAATTCAACAACATAAAATTTAAAAAAGCCAGAAATTCAGTTTTCTTTTAAATTTTATTACATTGCTAATTTTCTTTGTTTATACATAAGATCTTCAAAAATATGCTACAATTTTATGTAACTGACAATTTAAAAAAAAATTCTAGATTTTGAGCTTGAGAAAAATAACCAATATTCTGTCATTTTTAGTACAACTTAATTTTCCTACCAATTTTTTAGGTTTTGGCAAAAATTCTTAAAACGTGTCAGTAGGATTATATTCCAGACAAAAAATTTAAATTTTGCCATTTATCCAAAGGTAAAGGAAAAAAAATGTCATTTTTGGATCACCCTAAAGAAAACAGAAATTTACATATTCGAAAAATCTTATTTTTTCCCCCAGTTTTTCAGTTTCTTTCAAAAAATTCTAATATACTGGAACCTGGTTTGTTTTATCGTCAGAAAATAGTACAATTATTGCTATTTTTCCAAAGGCAAACAACAAAAAATTGGCTTTTTGAAATCAGAACACTGAAAATCGTGAAATTGACATATTCAAAAAGTATTCTTTTTCCTCTCATTTTTTTAGATTACATCCGAAAATTCTAATCTTTGGCGAGCTAATTTGTTTTCTAATTTGGAAAATAGTAAATATTTGCCATTTGTCCAAAGGCAAACCTCGAAAAATTGGCATTTTGAAATCAGAACACTGAAAATCGAGAAATTGACATATTCGAAAAGTCTTCTTTTTTCTCTCATTTTTTTAGATTTCATCCGAAAATTATAATCTTTTCGGAACTAGTTTGATTTCTGGGATGGAAAATAGTAAAATATTTGCCATTTGTTCAAAGGCAAATCACAAAAAATTGGCATTTTGAAATCAGAACACTGAAAATCGAGAAATTGACATATTCGAAAAGTCTTCTTTTTTCTCTCATTTTTTCAGATTTCATCCGAAAATTCCAATCTTTGGCGAGCTAGTTTGTTTTCTAATTTGGAAAATAGTTAAATATTTGCTATTTGTCCAAAGGCAAACCTCGAAAAATTGGCATTTTGAAATCAGAACACTGAAAATCGAGAAATTGACATATTCGAAAAGTCTTCTTTTTTCTCTCATTTTTTTAGATTTCATCCGAAAATTATAATCTTTGGGGAACTAGTTTGATTTCTGGGATGGAAAATAGTAAAATATTTACCACTTGTCCAAAGACAAATCACAAAAAGTTGGCATTTTGAAATCAGAACACTGAAAATCGAGAAATTAACATATTCGAAAAGTCTTCTTTTTTCTCTCACTTTTTCAGATTTCATCCGAAAATTATATTCTTTTGCGAGCTAGTTTGTTTTCTGATTTGGAAAATAGTAAAATATTTACCACTTGTCCAAAGACAAATCACAAAAACTTGGCATTTTGAAATCAGAGCACTGAAAATCGAGAAATTGACATATTCGAAAAGTATTATTTTTTCTCTCATTTTTTCAGATTTCATCCGAAAATTCCAATCTTTTGCGAGCTAGTTTGTTTTCTGATTTGGAAAATAGTAAAATATTTACAACTTGTCCAAAGACAAATCACAAAAACTTGGCATTTTGAAATCAGAACACTGAAAATCGAGAAATCGACATATTCGAAAGATATTCTTTTTTCTCTCATTTTTTCAGATTTTATCCGAAAATTCCATTCTTTTGCGAGCTAGTTTGTTTTCTGATTTGGAAAATAGTAAAATATTTACCACTTGTCCAAAGACAAATCACAAAAAATTGGCATTTTGAAATCAGAACATTGAAAATCGAGAAATTGACATATTCGAAAAGTCTTCTTTTTTCTCTCATTTTTTTAGATTTCATCCGAAAATTTTAATCTTTTGCGAGCTAGTTTGTTTTCTGATTTGGAAAATAGTAAAATTTTTACCTTTTGTTCCAATGCAAACTACAAAAAATTGGAATTTTTATATAAGAAGATAGAAAAACGAGAAATTTACAAATTTGGAAGATGTTATTTTTTTTCTCAGTTCTTCAGTTTTGATCTGAAAATTTGAATCTTCTAAGAGCTATTTTTGTTCTCTGCGTTATAAGAAAGTAAAGTTGTTTCCACTCATCCAAAGGCAGAAAAAAAAATTGTCATTTTTGTATCAGACGAATAAATGTAAAAAATTTATTTTTACCTTACATATGTTTTTTTCTTTCTTATTTTGTTAGGTTGTGTCCTGAAGTTCTGTTAATCTTAATATTGGCAAAAGCGTTTACAAAAAACTATCCTTAGTTCTACATGGAATGAAGGAATATATACGTGGTTTTATTAAAAAATTTTATGGTCTTAATAGTGAACTAATTATATTTTTATATTATTTTGTACAATACAATCTTAGTGTACAAGCTAACTTACGAGAAAAATCTTTTCAGTTTATATTTTTTAAATTAAATGAATACAAATTTATGTCTTTTATGTATCAAAATATTCATCCCTTGACAGCATATGTGACGACTCAATATTTTCTCTCTCTTTTTTTATTTATAAGAGCAACAAATAATAGAAAAAAGTTTATTTTAATAAAGTAAATAAAAACGTATTAATAAATTGACCACATTCTTACAACATGCTTCTTATCTTCTTCGTCTCTCTCTATCTCTTTCTTCATCTCTTTGCCTCTCTTTCTGCCTTTCTCTTTCGCGATCTCGTTCTCTCTCTTTCTCCTTATCCTTTTCTCTTTCTAGCTCTCTTTGGTTTAATTTTAAAATTCTAAAATCTTTTTCCAATTCAGTTATTCTTTTTTCTAATCTTCTTATTTGCTAAAACAAAAATTAAATTATTAGAATGATAATATATGATAGGATGACAGTACTTGAAATTTAGACGAGTTAGATTGAAATTTTCACTATTTAAACAATTGTGTTGATCATTAATAAAGGTTAGAATAATTAGAAATTTATATTATTTAAAGTTTTGAGAAATTCAAATGTAGAAATTTATAAATGTTTTGACAAATTGTAAATGCTATTTATTAAAATGTTAAAAATTTAATAAATTAATAGTTATAAACAAAAATGTTAATTATGTTCTTAACAAATTAATATATAGGAGATAAAATTTTAAAAAGTGAAAATATTAAATCTCTGCTCTCTAAAATAATAATAAAAATAAATTTCATATTACAAAACTTACACTCTGTTGTGAATAAGTCTGCTTCGGCAGTACTTGTGCAACATTTTCTTCATAAAATGTTTGAGTAGGCTTATTAAAAAGCATGTCTAGAGGCTGTCGAAATTGTTGAATTGGATGCTGCTGCTGTAGAATTTGTTGAGGCGGTGCAATTTGTTGCAACTGAATTGATTGTTGCGGCTGCGTAAATTCACGTTGACGTGCAGGATTTAGCGACTGTGCAAGTTGATGCTGCAGCAGAGATTGTTGCGGCTGCACAAAATGAGTTTGCATCAGAAGTTGTTGCGGCTGCGGCAATGGTTGCCGTTGCATCTGCAGCTGTTGCTGATGCACTTTGTGCTGCTGCTCTATTGTTTGTTGATGCAGCAGCAGTTTCCTGTCAAATTCCTGCTGCTGCAACAGCAGTTGATTTCTGACCTCCTCTTGTTGACGTTGGTGCTGTTGCTGTTGCTGTTGCAGCTCAAGCTGCTGCTGTTGTAGCTCCCGCTCTCTCTCTTGATGCTGTTGCTGCTTTAGCTCCCGCTCCTTTTCCTGTTGCTCTTGCTGTTGCTGTTGGAACTGTTGTAGCTGTTGCTGCAAAAGCAGTTGATCCTGCTGCTGGTTTTGCATTTTTGACTAAAAAATTAAAATTTCCGAAATTAAAAATTTTGTTAAAAAGTGTAATATTTCAGTTTAATAAGTAAATGAAAATTCTCTAACTTATTATTTAATAATAAAATATTCGATATTGGAGAGCACATTTCTTTCGATTTTAAAAGAAATTTATTATTTAAATAAGTAAATGTCAAACATATTAATATTTTTAAACTTACCTTATTTGGTGTCGCGGTTTTCAAGTCAGTTCCTCCTCCAGTGCTTCTTCGAGTTTGCATTTCTGAACTGTAAGAATAAAAATCAAAATTTAAAAAAATTTAAATAAAACTGAAATTAATTAACTGTAAATTAAAATTTTTTAATTTTAAATTTTCTATAAAATCTATACTTTATATATAGACCAGTCGATTTATCTTGATGTAAGGAGAACAATTTTATAATTTTTTAATTTAAAAAGTAAAAAAAAAATTTCTTAGCTAACACATGGATTTATTAATTTTTATTAATTGTGATGAATTTTATAAATTTTTAAGATAATCTATACTTTTTTTATTCAAATTTTTTTATGATAAATCTGATTAAAATTTTTGAATAATGATCAAAGAACACATGTTCAAAAATTATAAAAATTCAACATTCACATCTAAATGTGGTATTATACAAATTTTATTCAAAAAAATTCGAGTAAATACGAAACTGAAAAAATTATTTACGTTAAAAAACAATATTTTTGGTCATTGAATTGAAAGTCGAAATAATAAAATATAAATGCGCAGCTCATTCTTTTTTTTATTCTAGCAAGTGGATAGATTTTTTTGTATCGATAATGAATAATTATTAAAAAGAAAAAAATTTTCTCTATTTAAATATTATTTTGCTCTCACCTTGATGCACTAATATTGAAACAGCACTTGATTCTTTATTGTTTTTTTTCACCACTTTCTCAGCTGGTTTCACTATTAACACTGAGGAATTCCTCAAACTGCGACATGCGGAAGAAGGTGAGGTTTGCTTCTACGCGAAGAATCATGGATAAAGGCCCAAGCACAACTGATTCGCAAACGCAAAGCATTGGATTAAAAAGGATGCAAATATATCTCTGTCCTTTTCTAACTCACGCCTTGCGTTTGCGAAACAGTTGTGCTTAGGGCTTGATATTGTTAGTATATATTTCCAGGTTAGTTCTCCATGATTGGTTAATATTTAAACATGTTCATTGCCAGAGAATATAATAGTTATTGTGCTTAGGAAATGACGTTGACGCAGCAGCGGGAAATTCAAATTAAATTTCTGTTTTAAAAATGTTTTTTAAATTAATAAAAAATTTACAAATCAGCAAGCAAATATTTCTTTGTGAGTATAATTAGAAACAAGAAAATAATTATTTATTATAAAGTTTATTCCTTTCTATTTATTTAATTTTTTACATTGTAAAAAATCATAAAAAATTTTTAACCAAAAAATTAAATAAATTTCTGTTTTATAAAAAAAATGAAAGTTCTAATTTTTTTCAATATCAGGTTACATATTCACTTTATATAATACATTCTAATAATTAGAAGGCACTAATAGATGGTCACTACAGGTGGCACGCGACAGGTAGGTTTTAGCACTTTAGGGATTTGGGGTTAGAAGAAATCTGTGAGTGTGTGTGCAGTTGTTGAAGGGCGGCTCTTGCCAAGAGTGAGGGGATAAGTAAGAGAGAGAGAGAGAGAGAGAGAAAGAGTCACAACATTTTCAAATGTAAATAGTAGAAGGTCACAAGCTTTGCTTATGTTTATCAAACGACCGCAAGTCTACACGTTTGAACCTGCAGCAGTTTGTCTCTAATAATTGTATTAGATTTCTATTCTTCGGGATATTTTGTAAAATTTAATAGGTGATCATAGAACAGGATTAAAGTGATTCAGTGTTTTGGTGAGAGAAAAAGTGAAAGAAAAATGGATAATTTAAAAAGTGGACAGGAGAGAAAGAAGAAGTTAAATAAATCAAATAAGAGGAAAAGTGGAAAATATAAGACTAGCGGAAGAAGATTGTCTGTGACTAAAGCAGCAAGGGCAAGGTAAGAGTAATTATTTTAATTATTGGTCGTTGATGGTAAGTGGTCACTTTTTCTATAACATATTTTCTAATCCTTTTTTTCTAAAAAAATACAATTTCTAACAAAATCGCCTTTCTAAAAAAAGTTTTACTAACAAAGTTCGTTTTCTAAAATAAATATTTCTAAATCATGGTGAAGTCCACTACGTTTAAAAAAAAATATTTTCCTTTTACATAATTTTTGTATACTTTAAATAAATTTTTCCAATTTTTTTTGTAAATCAACAACTGTGAAAAGAAAAATTTGTAGACAAGAATATTATTTCTAGCTTGAAAAAATATTAATTTTTTCTGAATCGACGATAAACTTGGTTATTTCTAAAACCTTCTAAACTTGACGTTGAAAGTAATCACCATTTTTTTACATTGAAATTTAGAATTAGAATTTTTTTTAATTAAAACGTTTTATTTTGACTCTATAAATTTATAATAAAAACAACTGATCTTCGAAGTTGCTTGCGAATAACAAAAAACGATTTATATTTAAATTCAAATTGAACTGTAATATAAATTTATATTAGTATACATTTTATTAAAAATTGAACCTGTGTTAGAAAAAAGACATATTAGAAATTAACCTTTGTTAGAAAAAAAATTTTTAGAAATTAAACTTTGTTAGAAAAAAAATTTTCGAAAAAAAATTTAGAAATTACTTTTTAGAAAAAGTGTATCCCAACCGTCGTTGGTGTATGTGATAACATAATATTTTAAAATTTTTTATTATTTACTTTTTCATTTTATTGTTCTGAGTTTCCAAGACATGAATATTTATTAATTTACTTTAGTACATATGGGTAGTCAAAGTGAAAATAAATTATATACTAAAGTATTTTTCCGACCACACATAATATATTATTTATTAATCAAAGCTCTAATTTTTTACATTTTTGATAGTGAAGCAATGTATAAAATATCATGACAAGAACTCTGAACTGAGAAAAGTTTAATTTTTGGCCAAAAATACAAGACAAAAGTTTGAAAAAAGATTATTTCTAGCTCAAGTTAAATTTAAAAAAATTTTTGGAAGTAAAATAAAGTCAAAGTTACAGTTTTTAAATTTTTTGAATGTAAAATAAAGCAAACAATTAATAATGGACACTGAGACTCGAACTCTGTTTAAAAAAATATCAAATTGTAGGCCAAAAATGTTAAAAGTAACTAAAATAATAATTAATTATTAATTATATTAATATATTACATTAGAGGAAATAAAAAAATTGACAGAAATGCCCAAAAAACTAGAAAGTTAAGGTTTTAGTTGTTAATTAGTGGAATTAATTTAGACTTTTTCCAAAAAAATTTTAAATAAATCTTGTTAAAAAATAAATACAGGTATAAAAATATATATTTTTTTCACTGAATATACATACA
>JUFY01028296.1:0-17067 GCA_001855655.1 Leptopilina clavipes | reverse complement strand
TCTATCGATTAACATATATAACTCAATATTGCTTTTTTGGGAGCTAAGGTCCCTTTTTCCGTGGACGGTCACATATATATATATATATATATATATTTTATATATAGAAAAGTTGAATTGATTCGCGACTGGCTGGAATAAAACTGTTTAGAGGGAGTACCTTCGGGGCATGTATTAATATTGATGAAACGACAGGGTTCGAGTGGATGCCAAAGTACGAACAAACCTATTTCATCTTGCATACCGGAGAGGGTGCAAGATCTGTTTTCTATCTCTTCTTGCCGGCCTCTCGATCCACCCTTAGCCTCGAGCGATTGTCGACTTTTCACGAAATCTTTATTTCTCTTTCTCTTTGCAACTTGAGACGAGCGCCAAATCAACGAACAAGTAACTTTCAACTTCAGTATTTCAATATTTACTACAACCATTTTACTTATCTTTGTCACTCATCACAAGATTTTTTTCCACTCATTTTGTCAGGAAAAGTATAATTTACTCTCGAAAAATTTTTTTCCTAACTAATAATTATTATCAATAATTAATAATTACTTCTGGGGTCCAATTCTGTAATTTCACTTTGACTTTGACTTTAAATTATAATTTTATTTTCACAGAAAAGTGAAGCTAAAATCTAAAAATCAAATTTTAAAATTGCATTCCTGAGAAAGCATCAACAATTTTTTATCATTTAGTGATGTCGGGAAAAATATAGTTGTGTTACAATCAATTAGACTCGGTCCAATATTCCCACTCGTGACACGAATAATTCGAGAGTGAAATCCATGCCGAGTGGATTAAGTTTGGGATTTACAGGACGCTTTTAAGCGTGGGCAGAACAACTGGATCTCGTTCAAATAGTGATAAATTATTTTGTTCCAAGCTGGGGAGAAAAAAAAGATCTGAAAATTGTTACGTGGGCACATCATATCAACACTTAGTTACTATCTCTCTCTTTCTCTCTCGTTGGCTTTAAACAGAGGCCAATCTTTGGAAGCTTGAGACGTTTTACACACTCGGGGAAATTTATGTCTTTATTATACTCTGGCCAATTAGTCGACGTCGTTTCTCGTTTATACCTCGCCTTAAAGTGCATTCCGGTGCAGTTTGCATTTTGGTTGCGGCATATTCTTCTCAAGCGGATTATAAAACCAAAACTCAGATTTACGTGACGTTTGCTAATTTATTTTCCCCATTTACATTTTTTGGCGTATTTTTCCCATTGATTCATTTTTCGTTTTGTAAAAGCAGTAAATCGATTTTCTGTCTGGAAAAAAAATGACATTTTCGAAGAACAGAAAGAAGGAAATTTTACACAGAAAAGAGCTTTTTTGAAGGGATTTTCTAATTGAAAATTTTTTACAGGTGAAAATTATAATCTCTTTAATAATATTTTTACGAAAGAGGTAATTTTAAAAACATGGTTGATTTATATTTTTTTTAAACTAGAAAAATACCCTGTATTAATTAAAGCAAAGTGGGTCAATTTCTGCAAGGGATTCTGTATTGGAAAGAAATTTATTAATTAACAAAATCGAAAGAAAAATATATAAAGAAAAAATTTTTTTATCTGATGATTGAAGACGATAAGTTTTAATTGAAAGGGATTGGGATAATCAAGAGAGTTGTTGTGTCCATTTTCGTTGGGGTAATTCTATATTGTTTTACCTAGACCCCGACACCATTAGTTTTCGTCTCCTGTGAACCTTGCCAACCACTGACGACCCACGCTTGAAACGTGTTTGTTGTCAGGCGAAAGGAAGCGACGACCCTCGATAGCGAAGTCGAATTTATATAGCGACACGGATCCCCTTTCTTTTCTCACTTCCTTATAGACCTCTAAACAGATCCGTCTTTGTGAATAGCTCGTTCATCTTCGACACACTTTTCGTTTTTCATCAGGCGCGCCCCTGTGAGAGAGGAAATCTTCTTCCACACGCAGGAGAAAAACGTCCTGAACGATTACATATACATTCCTTTATTACATTCCCAGATCTATTCACTTGACATTGAAAAAAACAGAAATAAATTCCTCCCCTTCTTCTCAAGTGGATAATGAATTTTTTTCTCTCGGAAAAAAATTTCCAATTCTACCATGGTATAAAAAAATCAAAATATTTCATCAAATTGGAAGAAATTCCAATTTTTAAAATTCATATCTCTGGTTCTTAATTAAGGATTAATAGTCGGTTTTCTTGTTTGGAGGCTGCATGCATTAGGAATGGACCAAATGATAACGGTATTTCTTTCTTTTTTGAAAAAAAAAATCGCATATCCTGCGAAAGTGCCACCACGGCAAAATTCAACCATGGAAGAGCAAAATTAATGGAATTTAATTTAGATGAATTACGAACGTGTATTATTCCTTTAATACTAAATGTATGACTGGACGAGAAATGAATGAAACCAAATGAAGCCGATTAAAATTGAAACAGCGGCGTGTTTATTCCAGGTTCTCTGTTGCGCGAAAATTCGCCTGATAAATTCCCCTTTTTTCCCCATGACTCTCCACTTCAAAATTTACTAAGGGACTTCTTTTCTCATTCCGCAACCGAATTATCCACAATTCATACAATGAAAAAAATATTTTTATTAAATTATTACTTCATCGATTGTTTAAAAAAATTATTATTGTTATTTATTATAATTATTCACGTAGCGCATTTCGTAATTTTGCAATTTATTAAATTTGATTACAGATAAAAATGAGTATGAAATGATTATTCTAATGTGTGTTTAAATAATTTGAATAATTAACCTGACTACTCTAGGTAGCGCCAAGTTAGGACCATTTGAATCAAATAAATTTTTTTCAGGTACAGAATATAAAAAATAAATTTCTCCGCTTTTAATTTTTTTTAATTATAAAAAACTGCCTAAAACGTTAAATTTAGACAATATTTTCCCAGAAAGAATGATGAGTAAATTTTGCTGGAAAATTGACCGCAAAGTGAGATAAGAAGTAAGCCTCTCTCTCTCTCTCTCTCTCACGGTGTGGATGACAATCTGCAAACGGAATTATGATATACGATCTTTGATTCAATCAGAAGCAATTTATCGTGATTGGCAATATTTATAAGCAATCGTGACTCCATAGGGTTAATAAGAGATGAAGAATGCTTTCGGCTTGAAAACTTTAACATAGTGTTCAAGTGAACGTGCCTTTAGCTCCTTTTTTTACGGCTCGATGACGTGAAACATATGACGTTTTGCAGGAGCCATCTTTCATACGCTCCTATACTGTACAATTTATTCAGCCTGTCACGTCGCTCCTTATGCACGCAAACTTGCACCATTCTCTCTTCATATTCCACTTTGCCCTCTAACGAACAATTACCTATGCTTTAATTTTTACAAAAATTTCTTTATAAGAAAAAAGAAAAACAATTTTTCCGTAATATAATACAGAATCTGGGTCATTGCGCAATGGAACAGGGGGGGGGGGGGGATGAAAAAAAAGTCAAGAAGAATTTACCGTATAGAGCATTCTTTCAGTTTTACGAGCAACTCCTGGCAAAGAAAACATAAATTATTATTGTTAGAAAGAACAATATATGCCGGATATATTATTAACAAACAATGAAAACCGGAAAATAAAAATGAGTTTCAAGAAAAAGAGTAAATTGAAAAATTTTATTCAACTTTGAATTAAATTTAGATACGTTGGGAATTGTTTTTTAATTATTTTCCTTTTTTCCTCGTATTGTGTTCCTAGAGATGAAGAAATTTATTCACTTGTGGCATATAAGTCAAGAATGTTAGTTTGCTGACTTGAGTATAGATTGTTTGAATTTTAATGTACGGTAAAATAATTAGTGTTGATTAATTAGGTAGATGAGCCTGACGTCTAAAAAGGAAGTTTAAATCGATTGAAGCTTATAGCAGAAGCGTTCATTTGTGAACCTCGTGGCATAATTTATGAGCACCTATTCGTCTTGAGTTATCTCCGTCTCCCAAAGATCGATGCTATCAGCCAACGCGCTTCGCTTGACCGCTGTAGCGGAACTGAGTGACCAACAGTCTCCTGCTTTATTATATACAACATAGAGAGTACTTGCACGATAGCCAAGTCGCTCCGAATGTCAGTTCGATCAAGGTTAAAAATTTTTCCAACCGAGATAATCTTTACCGCTTTATTCAAAATTTTTTTCATAAATTTATCTGATCATTTTAAGATTAGATCAAAGGAAAAGAAATTAATTTCATCTCTTTCGTTATCAGATTTAGCTTTGATGAAAATTGCTTACAAATATTTTCATCGCAAAAATTCTCATTAGTCGTGTAGAAATTCTGACCGGGGCCAGGTTGGACTGCCCTGAATCGAGGTGAAACACTAAAGGTCAAAGTCTGGTTAGACGCCGTGTTTCAGCCAGGTCGGGGCCAAGTTAGTGAATTTCTTCACGATCGGCGACTAACGTGGCTTGATCTGCTGTATTTTCCACTTCGAATCTGGTTCCAATTGGTTAGGAAACAAATGACCCGACCTGGGGCAAACCTGGCACTATCCGGTTGAAATGGGGGATTGGATTGATTTTGAACGGGCTGAAAGAGGGCTTCAAGGTACAGGACCTGGTTCCAATCAGGTGGGAAACACAATGCCCGACCTGGGCCAGACCTGGCTCCATCCAGTTCTATTCAAGGCCTGACTATAACCATGCTGAAAGAGGTTCTAATCTATTAGGGAATTTTTCACAGTTTAAGAAATATTGCCAATAGAATCATAAAGTCAAAAGGGACAATTAGAAGATTGTAAATGGAAGATCGATGAACGCATGTCGTGATAAATTTCTTTCCTCTGATTATAAATATATACATCTGGAAGTCGTAGGCCGTGTGCATGATTTTAACAGCGGTAGTCCATTTTCACGTGACTAGGTGTACACACATATATATAACAACTCCGGTGGGAAGTTAGTAGAGTATGTTGGAAGTTGGGACATGATTTTATCGTCGCTCGTTAGCAGTGCTGTGTCGAAAGATACGCAGAGATATCGTTGAGTCAGAGAGGAGGTGCGAATTAACGAAGTAAGAAATGACCCTGCACGAATAAACGCTCGACTCGACGTGGTCGAGCATTAGGCGAGTTTATTACCGGGAAGAGCAAAGTCACTTGCAGATAGTAGTGCCCTAGTAGTGGGTTTCGTTATCGCGTATTTGGGTAACGAGGCGACGACGCTTGCTCTTTCACTCTCTATCAAAGTCGCATTTATGGCCTACGCCAGAATTTTTATCCTTTCTTCAGCTCATCCTTTACTTGCGCGCCTCAAGATTATCATATTATATGCTACTCAAGGGATTAATATTCACCCCTCGTGTAGGTCACACATTGCGAAAAATTATTCTTATCGCGTTTTGATGAGTTTCGACAAAATTCTCTTGCAATATTTTCACATCTTCTTCAGAATTTTTCTTCTTTATTAATTAAATAATTTCGTTAATATTGAAATTTTATTCAGTCCTGGCCGGGGCCAGGTCGGGCTGCCCCAAATCTAAAAATGACGGAAACATAAAAACTGTACGAGACTACAGGTCGCCATTTTTCAACCAGGTTGGGGCCAGGTTGGTGAATTTTTACACAAGAAAATTTTTCCCGGGCCCTGGACGGGGCCAGGTCAGGTTGCCCGAAATCTGGAACACAGAACAAAGCCTTATCGTAAATCGGTACGGTCGCCGTGTTTCAACCAGGTCAGGGCCAGGTTGGTGAATTTCTGTAAAAAGATTTAATTCTCTCTCCTTTGTTATTTCTTTTTCTTCCTTTTACTCCTTAATTATTTTGCTCCAAGTTATTATTTCTCTATCCTCATTACTTTGGGGGATTTTTTCTCTCTAAATTTTCCGTCTATTTCTTATTCCCTGTAATCTATGTTCTCGTTCGCTTCCTGTAAACCTTTTCCTATCATCTTTCTCTCTGTGCGAGCGTTGAGTTTTGTTCTTCTGTATGTTCATCGTTGGTTCTCATTCCCAGAAAGGTGAACAAGGATGAAAAAGAGAAGACTTAAGGAAGCTGTGGGAAATATAAGAAAGAGGGGTGGAGAAGAAGTAGAGGAGACTAGACTGCAGAGAGAGAGAGAGAGAGAGAACATTACGAGCTTCACGAGCCATAAAACTATTCAGAACTCATTGCCGCAGAGTTGGGTGTCTCTGAACTCTGAAACTCCTCTTCTTCACTGTCTAGGCAAAAGGGTCTTACACATGCAATTCCTAGAGAAAGAGAGAGAGAGTGAGGGGGGGAGACTGTTTTTTGGACCAAGAAAATACTAAGCGTTTATGGAATTAGCAATTAACGGTCTTTTGAATAACCGTTATGACTCACTACGGCCTTTCATTAGCTTGAAAGTGCTTCGAAACTTTCTTGTCTTTCACACACGTTAATTACCTATACCTTGTTTGGACAATTACCACCCACACGTTCTTTAAATTACCATAGAAATCAATATTCATTGGATACTGTTTGTCGCAAAAATTTTCATATTTCTTTTCTCTTTTGTTTCAGGTAAGTGCTGGGAATTGTTTTGTCCATTACTCATATTGACGTAAGTTAAAATTCTTTTACTTAGGAATTTTTTTATGCATTTAAATAATGTATATTTGTATATGAACAAATAGTTGATTAATTTTTTTATGCATTTGTTTATTCATTTAAACTACGTATATTTGTATGTACGTACGTAAATGAATTATCTATTTTTTAGATGAATTTTTTCGACATTGAAATGTTGGCCAATTGGGGCACTGGTTAGTACCTTGCAAGTTTTCCTATTTTGAACAAAAGAGACCTTTTACCTTGTTATAGTGTGGCGCTAGATAGGAAAACTGACTAGCGCCAGACTACAGACAGGAAAAACTATCGAGAGCCACATGTGGACAAAATTTTAATTTCTAGTCATTTTTTTCTATTTAGAAAAACTGTCAAGTCGATAGTCGGTGCCTTATTTTAAAACTAGTGAACACCCCATTTAGGGTTTTGTCCAGAGAGTCTAGTCAAGTCGAAAAAAAATATATTAAAACGCTTATAAATAATTTCCTTTATATTATGAATTGTTTTTTTACAAAATATAATTAAGAAATAGGGTTTTACCGAGGGCCTGGTTAGTTTTCCTAGTTTCTACCAAGACTTATCAAATCCCTAGTTTATATCTAGAGAAATAAGAGTAAAATTCTGCACCGGAAGGCAAAGTAATTCGTAGAAAAACCTACAAGGTTTTCCAATTTTTCACTAAGTAGGATATTAGTCAGAAAATCGTCACAAACTTTCCGGGCGCTAAGCAGTTTTTTTAGCGAGCGCCACACTATAATTAGGAAAAACTTACTAGAGCCCTATTTGGCCTTTTGTAAGATTTCTAAGCAGTAGATTTACTTCTTGTCCAAAATAGACAAACTGTCCAGGCGCTGATCAGCGCCCTATTTTAATGGCATAATGAGGCGTTTCAAGGATATTACACTCATTTTATATTATTTTGTTATAATTATAATAATTATAATAACAATATTAAAAATAATAATCATTATTAATTATTATTTTCATAATTTTGGTTCATAGAAAAAAAAGGCAATTATGTTCGTCAGTAATGTCATTGCCTGCTATAGAAAGAGACAAAATTCTCCAATTTTCAGAAGAATGAATAGTCAATATTAAATGATCATTGGAGGAATTATTTTAAAATGAGTGTGTTTCATTCTCCTAATCGGAAACTACTCAAATTGAAAAGCGGAAAGTCGTTTTAAACCAGAAAATGGAATAAAGTCGACCTTCCAATAATGACCGAATTGTAAAGATTTTCCATTGAAGCGTCTCTATGACACTCTCACTGGTATAAAATAGAATGTACACCGCACACTGGAAAACCGCGCGGTAGATGAGTTTTAACGTGGTTGTGTGTGGTAATGCAAAAAAAAAACGTACATTCGTTCTTGTTCGATAAAGACCACCACGGAAACCAGAAGTGACGTTTGACTTTCGAATCGATATCGGAAGATAACTAGGAGTATTCGTCGAAAGAGTTGCGAAGTGAACTTTTGTATAGATATATATAGATACGAGATAATTCACAGGCACGTCGTTTTTTCCCCTCACTTCTATATATATAATTCATCTGTCGATTACTTGGAATCATGGCGAGAGATTCTCACCTGATTTATCTTTTCATTTTCCCTCCAAGTCGTCTTTTATTAAAGACACACTATCATAACCCATTTCGCATGAAAGAAAATTGAAACAACATCGATCAAAAAGCAACGCGCTGCAAACACCATTTTCACTTATCTATTAGCTTTCTCCTCTTTCTATATTTTACGAACTCTGGACAAACAAAATGTGCTTTCCAGGAAGCTTTGTGGTTGAAGTATGGGATATAAAGTGTTTTATATTTTAGTTTGCTGTTAAAGCTTTTTTGCTTTCTTTTTCACATTTTTTTTTTTTTTTTTTTTGCAGCTCGGGGAAATTTATATTTTAGATCACGTGAATTTTATGGTCCAGTTAATTTTTTTTTTGCTTTTACGTATACACGTGATTCCTCTAGTTTTGAATCATTGAAATTCGCATGTATGTAAAATTAAAAGAATGGTAAAATTTATTTTATATTTTATGTGTTATTTGATAGAAATGTTTAAAGAATTGAAAAAGTCAAATTATTAAACTGTGTTAAAATATTTATTTCTTTGAAAAAGTGATTTGAACTTCTGTTTTAAGGAATAAATTTTTTCATTTTGGAATTAAGGAGATACACGATAACATAAACTTAAAACAAAAAATTTTTTTTTTTATACAAAACTAAAAACAATTTATTTGATTCAATTAACCGACCACTTGTCTGATATCAAATAAATATTTACCTAAATCAAATAATTTATATTCAAATCGGATAAAACGGAATTGATTCAATTATTCCTGTATTTGAATCAAATACCATTTAGTTGACTCAAATAAATTTTTATTTGATAATAGTTAAGTAACCCATTATTTTGAATCAAATCACTTTTTTTACTGCACTTTTCAGAAAAAATTATTTTAAGACAAAATCTTTTGTCAATAATAATTTTTTTAATATTTTGATTTTTTTTCAACTCAGAAATAAATTTTCAAATAAAAAAAAATTCCTGCTCAATCGCTTGGATATTTTTTAATATTATAAAGTTTGTAAATTAACATTACAAAAAAAAAATGTAAAAAGAACACAAACTTTTATTTTTCTGATCTTCACTGAAAATTTTTTTGAAATAACGTTTAATTTTCGTTTTTAGAATGCAAAAAAGGAAATTTTCCATCGTCCAGATAAAGTTAAACGGCTCATATGTGAAAAAAACGGATTCTCATTTTTTTTTCAACTTTTTTTTTGCGTTGAAATTGTAACCTAATATTAAAACTCTATTGCATAATTTGATATAAAACGCATGGAATTTCTTTTGATCATGTTTGAAGTAAAAATTTTGCTGGCGTGTCAAAGGGTTTTTCGTTGAAGCTGATGAGAACGTATATATATATATGTATATATATATATAGTGAATGTGCGTGTGTAGCGCAAAGCGCCAATTACTTTTTTTGTCGCGCGCGTATATATGATGATCCAGAACGCGCGCGATGGTTTTCGGGCAAAACTCTCTCTCTCTCTCTCTCTCGCCAGGTGTTATTGCATGTTTGAAGTTTAACGCAGTTTATTCTTGACGATGCATTCGCGTTTGCTCAACCAATCGTCACTCTTGTTGAAAATACAGGTGAAACGAACCGTTCGTTGGCGCTTCGGCGCCGATAATTGATGACAAATTATCGCCCCAGGGATATAACAGCGTTTAGCGCAGTCTCTGCGGCGCTCGCGATACCAATCTATCGCGAGATGCATCCATCATCAACGCGCAATATATATACGATTAGCCTTTCAATTAGATAGACGAAAATATTTGAACAACGTTTTACATTTTAGCGACTGGAAAATTGTGCCATTCCGTGTGTAATTCTAAATTTCTAATTTTCGAAAATTAGTTTTATTTTTTCTTTCCAAACCAGGAAAAGTGTCTTTGCCCCGTTCAGAGCCTATTTTGAAGTTTTGACCAAGAATTCGTGTAAAGTAATTGACTTAAACTTCTTTTATGAATAAATTTATAAAACTCCTCGTAAGTTGGTAATTTAGAAAGGAATTTTTATACAATTTTTTCGAACTAGGAAAACTAGTTAAGCCCCTTTCAAAGCCATGATTTAAACAGAGAAAAGGGGAGCAATTTCCTTCACGGAATATACAAGTATAGAAGTTGCAGATGATTTCAATTGATAATTCTATCCAGTAGGAAAATTACGACTGGTGAAAAATTTGAGGAAAATGTTGCCAAGATTGGGCCAATATTCGGCCCAAGGCTCCAAATGTAGAAACCAGTGTCAATCCTCGAACTTCAGTATCAGAACAATATTCACCCAAGAGTTATCTCTATTTAGTTTATTTTCTAGTTTCATTAAATTTGAATTTCCCGCCATTATAACTCCAAAACTGTCCGTCCAGATGGCATGGGAATTCTCTCACAATCGAGATAGAGTGGACGGGGTATAAGTATATCAGTGATTCAAAGTGATTATACATTATAGTATGTTTAGTTTTGTTTACATGGTAAATATTTTTATTGCTAATAATTAATAATAGAAATAATAGTAATAATCATAGTAATAATCATAGTAATAATCATAGTAATAATCATAGTAATAATAATAGTAATAATAATAATAATGATGGTAGTAAAATTAATAAATGGAATTGGAAATAAAATCGCCGAACGCAAGGAGACAAATGTCCCATTTCGAAAGTGAAGTCTAATTTGCATCTTGTAATCCAAATGTAATTAGTTGTCTCTTGTGTTGTTTTGGAAAAATTCCCCAAAGATCATTCCATAATTGAAATGGCTAATAGGATAAAAATATTCAAAGTGACATGTGATGTGGGTTGACAGAGTTGAATTCCCAAATCACGTGGTATAGTGGACAGAATGTGCACACACATGCGCAAGCGCACACGGAGGGTTGCTATATCTGAGGTGGTGAGTGGAATGTGCAAAAGTCACATGGGAAATACGCGTTTCATGCATACGAGCCATAGAGCAACTCTACTATTCGCAGGAAGCTCAGTATGCGGAGTTTGTCCACCTCTCAATCACTCCCAAGCTTCCTGTTCATCCTGTTTCGCCTACCTCCTTTTCCCTCGCACTAACGGCCAAACCAACTATGCCCCATGACCGTCAGCTTTAACCATCCTAAATCCTCTCCCCCTACCTTTTCTCTCTCTCTCTCTCTCTCTCTAGAGAATCGACTCCTCCCTAGACGTTACAAATTAGTGCGGCGCGTTCGCGCGGTAGGACGATGGCTATTCGTCTATCTGTACAAGGGGATTTCGTTAATTGACCTTCCCATTTCGCTCCTTTTCCAAAGGAAGATATAACCATCTATTACAGCCGCAAAAGCTCAAAATCCTGCATCAATTTTCTTTTTTCTTTTCTCTACTTTTTTCCTCAGCGTAAAACAAAAACAATTTGATCAGAAAAGTCTTGATAATTATACACATTTTGTCTGACTGTTACGCATTCTTACTACTTCTTTTACTATTGATGTTACAATTACAAGAATTTGAAACTACGTCTGACTGAAACTATTTTTTACTACTGACTGAAATTTTTTTATCAACTGATAAGCCAAATCTAAGAATTTTAAATACTTCGGCTGACTGGTACGGTTTTTACTACTGATATCAAAAATAAGGGAATTTCAAACTATGCGTCTGACTGAAACTGACTTTTACTACTGATACCAAAATTTAAATCGTCTGACTTCGAGTGATTTTACTACAAACACCTACAATACATTCAATTAAAAAAAATGTTGTCTGATAATAATTGTCTCTTAGTACTGCGGTTAAAAATACAAAAATTTAAACTCCTGTCTGACTGTATTTGCCTTTTACTACTGCAACAAAAATCTGTTAATTGTATCTGTATTTCTTTTTTACATCTCATACTAAATTTACATAAATTAAAAGCCCTTGTCTGACTAAAACTCACTTTAACTACTGCCATTGAAACCGGAAAATTAAAAAACCCTTTGTCTGATTAAAAGTGTCTTTTACTACTTGCAGTGAAATCGGCCAAATTAAAATTGTTTCGTCTGACTGAAATTGACCTCTACTACTGAAAACTCTAATTTTGAAAATTAGAGAAAATCCTTGTCTGACATTATTTTTCCCCTGATAGTAAAATTTATTTAACCCAAAGGAAACTCATCTCTCAAAATTTCCTCAGTTGGAAGTGGAACGACTAATTTTTCCATTCTTTACAATGAAAAATTTTGTTTATTGAGTTTTAAATTATTCTTCAATTCTCTGCATTAATTGCGATAGCAATAATGCTTTTTTGATCTTGTCCTGAGTTAATTGTAAGGGTTTAATATGTATAAAAAAGCACCCTTGGGGGATTTTTGATGGTTATGATTTGAAGGAAAATTTAAATGACATAAGAGGAGAAGAATGATGGGAGACAAGGAAAGTTTGAGAAGGAAGATAAAAAAAGAAAAAGAAGAGAGAAGAGAGAAGAGAGCGAGAAAAAAAAAGAAAATCCTTTGATAATTTCGAGCTCGCTGCACGTAGGAACGGACGCGGGTATTATTACGGTAATGTTATTAAAACTTTGCGTTCCCTCCTTAATTATCGAGTTAAGGACGAAAAGTTAGAGTCTCGTAAACCTTACGGAATATAACGGCGAGAAGCCCGCGGGACGAATGACGAGTTTAACGACTTGTGCTTCGACTCTTGTACAGACTTTCGACTAATTTGAACGTTACCCTAGTTTTCCTTGACTCAACAACGTCTTCCAAAAAAAGTAGCGGATTTTTGAATTTTTTTTCCTATTTTTAACTTTGGCGGTCATTAATTCAAAAATAGAAGCAAAAGTTAGTTTTAGTCAAGAATTTCTTAACGGGTGGTTTTATTTGACAATGATTGACTCATACTACTGTGACTAAAACTATGAGAATTCCGAAGTATTTTGTCTGACTAAAAATGGATTTTTCCACTGACAGTAAATTACAAAAATTCGAGAAGGGTTTGTCTGCCCGAAATTGACTCATGACAGGAATTTGGAATTATTTTTGTCTGACAACTAATTGATTCACACTACTGAAACTAAATTATAAGAATTCCGAAGTGTTTTGTCCGACTGAAAATAGATTTTTCCACTGACTGTAAATTACAAGAATATGAAAATGTGTTGTCTGGTAAAAATTTGACTTATACTACTGCGATTGAATTTTATAAATTCGAAGTATTGTTAACTGTATATGGGAATGAAATTGTACAAAAGACCGCAGGAAACTTATTTTTGACAACATTTATTAGTGACTCAATTACAATCATCATCAAATTTATCTTGACTTCTTCTACCAAAAATGTCTGATGGACACTTTAGGAATTTTAAACTTTTAAGCTTCTTGAGACAAATAAATTGAGGAAGTTTAGCCTTGAACATTAGAGCGAGAAGAGGGTTAATGCGGATAATGTTGCTTGTATACGAACGATAAGGAGAACACGTGAAGATCTCAAAATCGTCTCTCTCAGTATCGGAGACAATTGCAATAATCGTAAACGCTAATCCAAGTTTGCCATTTCACGAATTCCATGTCATAGTTGGCACAATGACAATAACGCTTTGTCCCTACCTCTCGCCTTATTGTGCTCCATTTGCTTAATTAGCCGAAAAGATTTGCATTGTCAAATATCGAACTCGATTACCCGAGAAAGGGAAACAATTTAAATTACATTGCTTTCTTTTTTGTTTTGAAAAAAAAAAAATAGAATTTCATTTTGATTCGATTCGGAAAAATATTTATTATTAAATATTCACAACACACAGATATTGAGAATTTTCCAGTTTTTAAAATTAAAAAAATTAAAAAATACCTTTCTATATTAACGGAATTATTTGATTCAATTTTGCGAGTATGCGTCTAATAACGTCAGTTATAATCCTTTGTAAAATACTCTGGCTGCATAATATATCGCCAGTTCACGTTTCAGTCAGATCGCATCTCTCTGCAAAGTAATCAGAGAGAAAATCCTCGGAAAACCTTCTCTTCCTTCCCAGGTATATGTATGTGTGTGTGGGTAAATACGAATATATATATATATATATTCTCGAAAGGTGGAACTCCAAGGGCTAATGTTGCGCGAATTACGCGACAACGCGCTGCTATATGTGTAACCTCCAGCAGTCGACGAAAATCGTTCTTCCTTTAGGGGAAGTAGGAAATTGAATTCAAATTTTCCAACACTATTTGCAGGATAAACATTCCTGTTCGCTGGAACAAGGACCACCGCCCTGGGCTAAATTGATATTACAGTTACATGTATGTACTTAAGACTGTCTAATCTCCCTCTATCCTACTTTGTTTCGCTTTCCTTCCACCCTTCTTAGCTAAGTAGTTATGGAGCAAATTTTACAAGAGGCATTAATTCAGGAACATTATTTAAGTTTCCTAAAGCCCCCGCTTTAAGTATTGTGTGCAAAAAGTTATTGAACTTTTTAATTTTATGAATTAAAAACTCAAGGTGAATTTCTTTTTTCCTTATTTCGGTTATTATTTCCAATTGTAATAGTTGGTATAGTTTCAATTTTTTTTCGTTACATCAATCGGTAGTTTTATTTTTTCAATTACAAATTTACAATTGGTAAAAATAATTCTTTCGAATAATAATAGTATTTTTAATTACAATAGTTGGTAGTTCCAATTCTTTCAATTGCAACAATTGATAGTTCCAAATTTTACAATTTAAATAGTTGGTTGTTCCATTTTTTGATTTTAACAATTCGTAGTTAAAATTTTTTAAATTAGATGCAATAATTGGTGGGTCCTTTTTTCAATTACAAAAGTTGGTAGTTTGAATTCTTATGATTACAATTGTTAGTTTCATTTTTCTAAGTATAATAGTATAATTACATTTAGTTCCAATTATCATAGTGGCTAGTTGGTAGTTGCATTTTTTCAATTTTAATAATTGATAGTTCCATTTTCCAAATGTCCACCAATGTTGGTGGATTTAATTTGATTTCTTAAATAGCAACTGGTAGTTTATATTAATTCCAATTGTAGTAGTTGGTAGTTCGATTTTTAAATATAATATTTGGTAGATTCAATTATTGTCGAAAATAATAATTGATAGTTTCAATTATTTCCAATTGTAATAGTTGGTTGTTTTTTTCCAATTCTACTCTTTAGTAGTTTCAATTTTTTCCAACTTTAACAGTTGGTAGTTTTTTCTAATTCTACTCGTTAGTAGTTTCAATTCTTTTCAATTTTAATAGTTGGTAGTTGCGTATTTCAGTTACAATAGTTGATCGTTTTGATTATTTCTATTTATATTAATTAGAAGTTCTAATTGTTTGATACAAATAATTTACTTTTAGTAACAGTAATTGTGCTAGTTAGTTTCAATAGAATTGGATTGAAATTGATAGCAGATTATTATTTTTGCTATACATACTACTAAATTGAAACCCTGTTTGCCTTGATCATTTATCAAGAAAGATTCAACTTCATGAAATAGACATTAATTAAACGCATTTCCCACTTTTTAGGGGGAAATAATAAAAAACGGTGAGTGCGTCACAAAAATTTGCACATCCATAGAAATGAATAATTTGCTCAATTAACGTCAACACTCGACATTTTGAAATCCGACACTCCTTTATGGAAATAATATATTAGTTTACAAGCCAACGACATTTGGGGAAACAAATAAACATTTTCGGAAATTTGACTAATAACAGCGAAACAGTGGAAGTGGAAAACATAGCGAGCAACAATGATTCAAGTCCAGTTGGAACTTGAAAAGATCATAGACTTAAGGGTATAGAAACTGGTATAGGTTCGAGAGTACGACTCACCGGAGCATTATGAGTCTGTTATCGCGAGACTCCAATCGTCCCTGTCAGCTGCGACCTGGCGATACTCTCAACCTCATTCCTACATTAGACATTTCATCCCTTGGACCGTCATTTCTCTAGCTTTGAGTTTAAATCTACGAGTCAAGTTGTTATCCACTCCTACCTAAACTATAATTAATTATTGTACAAGTTGTTTGAACTTCTCAACTTGCTCTCCATTGTTAACGAACAAACTCTCCTCCATGTTGGCATTAACAATGGGAAAATTTATTCTTTTGTCCCCTTAAAGCAATTTTAAAAGATGTTTAATTGCTGTAAATATTTTAATTAATAATTATATTAGTTTGTAAAAAAAACAACTAATCTTTATCAACATAAACGTCAATAGGAAATTGAAATCTATTATTTATTATTACTATTATTAAATATTAACAATATTAATATTTTTATGAACGAAAAAATGACAATATGTCGTAAAAATAATTCCCGTCAATGACACCGTTCAACAAAGTGAAATTATCTGTTTTATGATCTTATATCGGTAGGTAAGCACCCTCCTCCTCTCTCCTCCCTGATTTTTTTCTTCCTGATGTGAGTTACGTGGAAAACTTGGAGAAAAATAAAATTTTATGTGTAGCACACAAGTGCGCAGGAGTGAGAGAGAGAGAGAGGTGTCGTAAATTTTCAACTTTTGAAAGTCTCGTAAACACAATGCTTTCGATATATTTTTTATAACTTTAAAAGGTTTCCGGGACAAAAGTTCAAGGAGATTGAAAATGCGTAAGAATTTTGTTTTTTTCATTTGTAAAAATGAAACGTTTTTAAATATTATTTTTTCTGAAATTAGTTTCATTGTTGAAGTTCGTTTCAATATCAGAAAAAACAATATTGAAAAGACTTTAATCTAAAATCAGGGAAACGTTCGGTGAAAAACTGTTTGAAAATTCTTCTTCGAGAAGAATCTTTTGTCGTTTGCGTTTCTATACAACTTGAGTGCAATTTATTAAAAAAAAAAAGAAACAAAAATGGAAAAAATTGTTTTATTTTCAAAAACAGTGTTTTTCTTTCTGTACCTCGTGGGAGATATTTGAAAACTTTGGTTTAAAAAGACATAAGAGTGTGTAACATATATCTGTGTTAGAAGCAACGTCTGCATAGATGCAAGCC
>JUFY01028295.1:0-27399 GCA_001855655.1 Leptopilina clavipes | reverse complement strand
GGCGAAGATAAAGATGCAACCTTTACTTGTAAAATTTGTCGACAAAAATAGGTTGCTTTCTTGAGTACCCCATCTTGCCCGCCGGTGGGGCAAGATGGGGAGATTTGCAATGTTTTACTTATTGTTAATTTTATGCTTTTTTAAGTAACAGATGTGCTTTATACGCCTTTATTTCGACAGACTGATTCCCAAAGATGATTATTAAAAGAAAAAATAAAATATTTATTCGATAATTTTTGTTTTATTGCGCTTTGAACCTTAAGTACCCCGTCTTGCCCCACTCACCCCTATTATTATTGTCTACTGTGAGATTAATATCGATTGATAATAAAGAATGCGCTATAGATCGTTATAAACTTTAAAAATGCGCAGTAGATCGCTCTTGACTCTAATAATGCGCAATAGATCGCTATTGACTCTAAAGATTCCTTACAGATCGCTATTGACTCTAAAGATGCCTTATAGATCGCTATTGACTTTAAAAATCCGCTATAGATAGCTATTAACTCAATAAGCGCAGTAGATAGCCTTAATTTTACATATGCGTATAAGATCTCTATTATCTATATCACTCTAATTCTATAGATGCGTTATACATCGCCATAATCTCTAAAGATGCGCAATAGATCGCTAATGACTATACATATGCGCAATAGATCGCTACTTACTCTAATGATGCGCAATAGATCGCTAATGACTCTACATATACGTAATAGATCGCTATTAACTCTAAAAATGCGCAGTAAATCACTCTAATTCTATAGATGCGTTATAGATCGCTATAATCTCTAAAGATGCGCAATAGATCGCTAATGACTCTACATATGCGTAATAGATCGCTATTAACTATAAAAATGCGCAGTAAATCACCCTAATTCTAATGATGCGTAATAGATCGCTAATGACTCTACATATGCATAATAGATCGCTATTAATTCTGAAAATGCGCAGTAAATCACTCTAATTTATAGATGCGTTATAGATCGCTATTATCTCTAAAGATGCGCAATAGATCGCTAATGACTCTACATATGCGTAATAGATCGCTATTTATTCTAATGATGCGCAATAGATCGCTATTTACTCTAATGATGCGTTATAGATCGCTATTTATTCTAATGATGCGCAATAGATCGCTATTTACTCTAATGATGCGTTATAGATCGCTATTGATTCGAAATATTCGCAATACACCGCTATTGACTCTACATACGTCTAATAGATCGTTATTTACTCTAAAGATGAGCAATAGATCGCTAATGACTCTACATATACGTAATAGATCGCTATTAACTATGAAAATGCGCAGTAAATCACCCTAATTCTAATGGTGCGTAATAGATCGTTATTTACTCTAATGATGCGCAATAGATCGCTAATGACTCTACATATGCGTAATAGATCGCTATTTACTCTAATGATGCGCAATAGATTGCTATTGACTCTAAAATTGCCGAATCAATTTTTTCCATTAATTCTAAATGAAAGATCATAATTTGCACACTTACTCATTATATTTAATTTCTGAGAAATATTTTTTAAACAAAAATTACTCCACTCTTATTATTATAAAATTGCCAAGAACACCTCTCGATCTTCGAGATTATTTAATTAAAAAACAATTAAATTCAGTTTCCACATATATTTTCTCCTATTTATATTCCTTTAACGCGCAATTATTTTATTTTGCGAATTCAAAAAAAAAAAAAAAAATTATGCAAAAATCTCTATTACTTTCCATTAATGGGTTAATTTTCTTGTGGAAAAATGATTGAAAGAATGACTTGTGGCACGAAGCGTGACCCTTTGCGTGATGGGATAATGAGTGTTTCCAACTGAACGAACTTTTCGTGATGACGTTCGTGAGAAGTCTGATACTGACACAGTGGCTAGGTAAGCACCAAAATAAAAAATAAAAAAAAAATAAAATAAAAAACCAAAAAACACGAATGAAAAGAAAAAGAAAACAATCATATCTTGGATATAGCACATGAAACAACATTTCCAGTTAATGTCTCATGAAATAAGCTTGTTCGTGACCTAGAGTCAAGGTCATGTATACTAACGTGCGTGTACTTCTTATATTTATTTATATATATAAAATATACACGCATATCTTCGAGGTCTATAAGTCCAATGCACCTGTTTTACCGGCAGTCTTTCCAAGAAGTCACTTATTGCAATAAGACACGATTTTTTATATGCTCTGCATTCTTGTCGCTTCAACTCTTGTTTAACTATAGCGAGGGTGAGGAGAGGGGGGGAGGGTTTCTATTCGTCGCCCTCCACTTAGGTCAAAGGAAGAGTGCACTTAACCTTTTAAGTTAAAGTCGAGTTTTAGCGCGTGTCCCTGATTACGGTGTACAGTATCGACGTTCCCCTTGTGTGCCCTGATTCGCTCACGGTCGCGTTCCACTACGAGGGGAATGTTTCTACCTGTCCAGGAAGTGCTTGTTTGTATGCTTTCTAGTCGTGAAAGCAAACCCTTATTATTATCCTTGTCCTTGTCTTTATTCCTCACTCGCTCCCAAGAAACAACGTGTTCTTATCCAAGTCCTGTTATATTTCTTTTCAAGGTCCCTTCCCTTTCCACCTTCTTTATTTTATTTTTCACCTACCAGGGGTCTGTTAATCTCGTTCTTTGACATTCTTCTTGTGATTGACTTGTTTTCTTTGTTGTCTTACCCCTTTTTTTTAGGGTGCTCCCTTTTCTAAAGAGAGAAATTATATTTTTTGTTATTCCTAGTCTGGATGATTTATTCATGTATGTAAAAAGGTGGAAATGATCATCCACTGCCTCCGGTTTCAATTGTTTTTCGAAACTCGTTCATTGACATAAGAGATCGAATGGCACAGTTTTTACTTTCTGTTGTTCTGTGATCTATTGCGCATACATAAAATTAATTATAATTTGAGTGGTAATCCATGCATAAGAGTCGTTTAGCAACTATTGCGCATCTTTAGAATTATTTGAGACGTAGTGCGCATCTTTAGATTCTTTTAGGATCTATTGCGCATCCTTGGATATGTTTGAGACATAGTGCGCATCTTTCGATTCTTTTAGGATCTATTGCGCGCCTCTAGAATTACTTAGCAACTATTGCGCATTTTTAAAATTATTTCAAACATAGTGCGCATCTTTCGATTCTTTTAGGATCTATTGCGCACCTGTAGAATTACTTAGCAAATACTGCGCATCCTCAAAATTATTTGAGATATAGTGCGCATCTTTTGATTCTTTTAGGATCTATTGCGCACCTCTAGAATTACTTAGCAACTATTGCGCATTTTTAAAATTATTTCAAACATAGTGCGCATCTTTAGATTCAATTTGGATCTATTGCGCATCATTCGATTTATTTTAAAAATTATACGCATATTTGGAATCTTCTAGGATCTATTGCGCATCCTGAGAATTATTTGAGACATATTGCACACTTTTGAATTCTTTTAGGATCTATTGCGCATCCTTAGAATTATTTGAGACATATCGCGCACTTTTGAATTCTTTTAGGATCTATTGCGCACACTTAGAATTATTGGAGACAGATTGCGCACTTTTGAATTCTTTTAGGATCTATGGCACATCCTTTTAAAGCTATTGCTGCGCAATAGATCTTTCCTAATTTTAAAGGAGCCTATTATACGTTTCAGGAACTATATCTGTGATTAATTTATAGTCCAAAATGACATATTGCACACTTTTGAATTCTTTTAGGATCTATTGCGCATCCTTAGAATTATTTGAGACATATCGCGCACTTTTGAATTCCTTTAGGATCTATTGCGCACACTTAGAATTATTGGAGACAGATTGCGCACTTTTGAATTCTTTTAGGATCTATGGCGCATTTTATTAAAGCTATTGCTGCGCAATAGATCTTTCCTAATTTTAAAGGAGCCTATTATACGTTTCAGGAACTATATCTGTGATTAATTTATAATCCAAAATGATCGTCTATTACATCCAGTTTTATCTATTGTAGTACCCTAAAATCATTTAGAATCCACTGCGAATTAATTAATATAAGAATATAAGATCTATTGCGCATTCCTAGAATTATTTAGCAACTATTATGCAGTCTTTAAAAACTGAAACTGCGCAATAAATTATTGTTGACTCTAAAAATGCGTTACACGCATTCTATGAACGCACTTAAAACAAAGGCGTTTCTTTAGCGCCTACATCGCATCATTTAATATTTAAAATAAATCTTTAATATTAATAAGGTTGTTTTGACCTAGAATCGTTTAAAATTTTCTTTGTATTCACCGTATCTACTGTTACTTCTTAGAGTAAAATAAGATTTTCTTCTTATCGTCAATCGCATATTTTTCAAAAATTATCTAGGATCTACTGAAGCATTTGGGATCTATTGCGCAGCCTTAAGAGTCAGTTGAGAACTATTCTGAATGTCGAATCATTTACGATTTACTGCGCAACCTTAAGAGTCAATTTGGATCTACTGCACATTTTTGAAACACAAGGCTGTGCAATAGATCTCTAATTATTTTAGTAAAGTTATAGTTAATTTAGATCTTTTACGTATCCTTAAAGTCGCTTATGATCTATTGCGCATTCTAAGGAGTTTTCTTTACATAAAAACAAGGAAAAATAGTATTAGTTTCCATTTTGTATCCTTAGTGGCATTTAGGATCTATTGCACATCCCTAGAATCATTTATGATTTATTGTGTACTTTAAGGAGTCAATTAGGATCTACTGCTCATCTTTAAAATTCAAGGCTGCGCAGTAGATCTGCAATGATTTTAATAGTAGTAGTTCATTTAGATATTTTACGTATTCTTAAAGTAATTTAGGATCTATTGCGCATTTTAAGGACTCTTGTTAATTGGACAAGGAAATATAGTATTAGTTTCCAATGCGTATCCTTAGATGCATTTAGGATCTATTGCGCATACCTAGAATTATTTATGATTTATTACTCACTTTGAAACGTCAATTAAGATCTAAGCTCATCTTTGAAACTCAAGGCTGCGCAATAGATCACAAATGATTTTCAGAGTTTGAGTCAATTATGATCTAACGCGCATTTTTGAAACTCAAAGCTGCGCAATAGATCTCAAATGATTTTCAGAGTTTGAGTCAATTAGGATCTAACGCGCATCTTTGAGTCAATTAGGATCTAACGCTCATTTTTGATACTGAAGTCTGCGCAATAGATCTCAAATGATTTTTAGAGTTTGAGTCAATTAGGATCTAACGCGCATCTTAGAAACTCAAAGCTGCGCAATAGATCTCAAATGATTTTCAGAGTTTGAGTTAATTAGCATCTAACGCTCATTTTTGATACTGAAGTCTGCGCAATAGATCTCAAATGATTTTTAGAGTTTGAGTCAATTAGGATCTAACGCTCATCTTTGAAACTCAAGGCTGCGCAATAGATCTCTAATGATTTTGATAGTAAGAGTTAATTTGGATCTTTTGCGTATCCTGAAATGCATTTAAGATCTATTGCGCATACCTAGAATAATTGATGATTTATTGCGCATCCTGGAGGATTTACTGCTCAGTTTTGAGTTTAAAGACTGCG
Organism: Leptopilina clavipes; assembly: GCA_001855655.1. NCBI lineage: Eukaryota > Metazoa > Arthropoda > Insecta > Hymenoptera > Figitidae > Leptopilina > Leptopilina clavipes. The sequence goes on along the minus strand of JUFY01028295.1, from coordinate 21,845 downwards.
CAATAGATCTCTAATGATTTTAAGAGAGCAAACTACTCATTTTCAAAATTATTTTTTATTAAAAAAATTTTTTACCCACTAAATACCATCTAGAGTGACTCCTAATGATTTAGAATCAAAAAATATTATTGTCAGTTTGCTCTATCTATAAATCATATTGCATCAATAAGTCTTTGTCATAGAAAAAAACACATTTCTTTTTTTTTAAATTAAAACTAAATTAAAATTGTCAATTGTTTAATCCTTAAAATTTTTGTTATACAATTCAATTGATTAACGATAAATCATCTATTTATATATGTTTACTATATTCCTAAAGAAAAACAGTGTATAATTGGGATCGTAGTTTTAAAGCTAATTGGATAAATAACAGGTTAGAGTTAAAAGTTTCCTGAAACGAAGAACGAGGAAGACGAAACGTCGCCTGCAGGTTCGTATTTTATTAATGATTGAATCGATCATCACCTCCATTTTGTATGAGGATATTAACTCGAACGGATAATTATTTAGTTCTCTACGCCAATTAACGTCAATACTTTTCCTTGTTATTATAGTATCATAAAAGTGATTCATATCCTGTTCTTGTAGATTTATTTCCATGGAAAAGTCCCAGACTGTCTAAATCAACTTGCATTTGAATTGAATTCTCTTTTCCTCAATGTTGAGCACTTTCTGATGAGAAATTGCGAATAAGGAAGCGAGGGAGGCACCTAGTTTGTGCAAATCTCCTTAACGGGACAGGGAGACATGGTTGGAGCGAGAATGAAAGGTGCTCATTTAAACGACTGTTTCTGTTAAAAAAAAAAACAAAACAAAAAAAAAACAATCCCTAATTACATGTCTCGTTAACCGCGTTAAATTGTAATAATTACACACAACCTCCTTGTAACTACAGCCTCTGTACTTTTACGCTCAAGAAGGACAATTAAAGTAAAGTCATGAACTTTCAAAACTTTCCTAAACAAACCTTTTGGCTTTTAAATGTTAATTTTCCCTGAATTGCGCAACAGGAAATTACTATTTATTTTGCATTATTTAAAATGTTTTTTTTTTTTGTAAAAAAAAGACTTATTTTCATTTTTGAAAAATCATTTTTAATTAAGTAACATTTTTATATAAAATTAAAACTTTTATTGATAAATTTCAAATTGGTCGTCTGCAGTAAACTTTTGCCACCTGCAGAAGACCTTTCATGTCAGTTGTAAACATTGTCATCTGCAGTAACTTGTAAATCTCAAAATAATTTTGCAGTTCATTTTTTGTACATGATATGTTACTTATGATTCTGCAGACGTACAGTTACAGCTGCAGAAGAATCTTTGTTTCTGCAGAATCCGTTTTGAGAGTCTGCAGTTCCTAGGTTGCCTGCAGTTGACTTTTAACATCTGCATTTTTTATTCGATGTCTGCAGTTCCTTGGTTGTCTGCAGTCGACATTTAATATCTGCAGTTGTTATTTGATAGCTGCAGTTATTTTGGTACCTGCAGTTACCTTTTGATGTCTGCAGTTCCTAAGTTGCCTGCAGTTGACATTTAACATCTGCATTTTTTTATTCCATGTCTGCAGTTCCTTGGTTTCCTGCAGACGACATTTAATATCTGCAGTTGTTATTTGATACCTGCAGTTACCATTCCATGCCTACAGTTCCTTGGTTGCCTGCAGTAAATATTTAATATCTGCAGTTGTTATTCAATAGCTGCAGTTACTTTGGTACCTGCAGTTGCCATTCGATGTCTGCAGTTCCTTGGTTGCCTGCAGTCGAAATTAAATATCTGCAGTTGTTATTCGGTAGCTGCAGTTGCCATTAGATGTCTGCAGTTAATTGGTTGCCTGCAGTCGACATTTAATAACTGCAGTAGTTATTTTATAGTTGCAGTTACTTTGCTACCTGCAGTTACTTTTAAACCTGCAGTTGCCATTCCATGTCTGCAGTTCCTTGGTTGCCTGCAGTCGACATTTAATAACTGCAGTAGGTATTCGATAGCTGCAGTTACTTTGGTACCTGCAGTTGCCATTCGATGTCTGCAGTTCCTTGGTTGCCTGCAGTTGACATTTAATAACTGCAGTAGTTATTCGATATCTGCAGTTACTTTGGTACCTGCAGTTGCCATTCGATGTCCGCAGTTCCTTGGTTTCCTGCAGTCGAAATTAAATATCTGCAGTTGTTATTTGATAGCTGCAGTTACTTTGGTACCTGCAGTTTCCATTCGATGCCTGTAATCGACATTTGACATCCATTATTATATTGTCACCTTCAATTGCTTTTTGATGTCTGCAGCTACTTTTTCACCTGCAGTTGCCATTAGTTGCCTGCAGGTTCAATTTTGACGTCAACAGTTACTTTGTCACCTGCAGTAACTTCCCACTCACGGCACTATTTCTAAAAACTCGTTTTCTTGTCACCTGCAATTAATTTTCAATTTTCAAGCCATTACAATTTCTCTCACCGAATCTATTATTACTAAAGCAAAAACAGGAAACTAAGAACAAAATAATCTGCGAAAATGGTGATTTTACCAGCATCGTAAATTACAAACGTTTTTTTTTTTTAATATTAAATGCAAAAGCGGCTCTAAAGATGGTCTATTTATGATAATTTCCCCCCTCGTTCCAGATATTATCATCGTCACCCGAAGGCAAACTACATTGACTTATAAATTGGACAGTGCTATAAATCATTTGCAGTTTTGGTTGAGATTTACTGATTTAGCAGCAGTCTGATACTTAAGAGGATTAAATTCGTCAGAGATGCGGTCGTGATTATTCAGATCGATTTGTGCCATTTTGAATACATCCAGACTTCATATTCACTTTTGCAGACAATATATTTAATAAAGGAGACCCCGAGTTCTGCAATAAAATTATAAAAAAAAAAATTTAAATATACAAATAATGCCAAAAATTCGAAACATAATTTTTTTCTTCTCTCTTTTGGTTTTCTATTCTTTATACACCTAATATCGTTTAACTTGTCTCTTTAAACACCATCTTTTGAAAATAAAAGAACCATCATCGCAAAATATACGTGATAAATTTTAATCTTCACGATGGCATATGGATTAAAGAAGCAGAATAAGTAAGTAAAAAAGAAAAATGACAACTGAATATTAAATCCTATTGGGAGTTTTTGTTATTAATTTTTTTTTTCAGAGACTTTCGATTTTTTCGAATTTTATTTCTTTTTAAATTCTTTAAATAATTTTGGTTTGTTTGTTTGTTTGTTTGTTTGTATTTATAAAGATTGTGTTTTTTCCTGAAAGAAAGTTGACGATTGAGAATCACGGTTTGGTGTGGAACAAAAATTCCTCTTTAAGGGCCAGGGTCTGCCTCTCTTTTACTTGAAAGGCGGCGGTGTCTGGCCCTTGAGGCTATTCTACCCTAGTTAGACCCTTGAAAATATCCTACGGACTCATGGATTCTTCCAGTTTTGATGTAACAGGGACGAACTGCACTTATATGTATACATATAAAGTTTTTCGAGCCTCGAGGATTTTTCTCTTGAGGCAGAAAAACGATTATAAAATTACTTATGCTCATAAATAGGCTGAGGAATTCTATAATAAAATTATTTTTTACTTCAAATAACTGTAGAAATAAATTGTGTAACTTTGGAGTCCATTAGAATCTACTGCGCAGTTCTAGGAACAACAAGAATCTATTGCGCATTGGAAAACCATTTAAGGATCTACTGCGCATCTCTTGAAATTCAGGGTCAATTTCACTGCAGAAATTTAGAAAAAATCGTTTCGCAAGTCTATAAACCCGGTGTCAACTAGGATCGATTGAATAGCTCGATAATCGATAGAGAATAATTGCGGGTACCCTGAATCATTTAGGATCTATTGCGCAGATCGATAATAAATCTTTTGCGCCCCGTAAGGATAAATTAGAATCTTTGGAGCAAATTCAGCAATAACAGAGATTCATCGCGGGCGACTAGATTCATTTTGGATCTATTGCGCAGTTCTAGCAATAATCGTGATCTATTGCGCATTTAAATGTGCATTGAGGATATATTTCTCATTTCTGGGATCGATTAGAAATAATTTTCTATGTATAAAGCCAAGAAATATATTTATTGGCCAATGCTAAATAAAAAATCCATCCATTCTTTAGAATACTAAAGTATTCTAAAGAATATCTATGGATCTGATGCGTATCCTCAGAATCATTTAGGATCTATTGCGCAGTTTTGCAATTAATAAGGATCTATTCAACTTCCTATGATTAATTAGAGTCGTTTCTGCTTCATAGTCATTTAATAATAATTTCGTAGTTATAGAATAGTTAATGATTTGCTGCAGATCATTGTAGTTATTAAGGATCTATTGCGCAGGTCAAGAATAAATAAAGATCCATTCTGCTCCCTAAGAATAAATGAAAACCTTCTGGTGCAGTCTGCATTTTTCGTATCAATAGAGATCTATCGCGGATCCCTAATCATACAGAATCAATTGCGCAGTTCCAGAATGAAGATCTATTGCGCATTTAAGGGACGATTTAATATACATAATAGGCATTTTTAGTCTTTTAGGAACAATTTTAGCCTTAGGATTGATAAAAATATGTTAAATATCCTTAAAGTTTTTTAGAATCTAGTTGACTTTCTTAGTCATTAAGGATCTACGGCGCAGCTCTGGAATCAATAGTGATCTATTGCGCAATCTTAGAATAAATACATTTCCAGAATTATTTAGCCAAATAAAATGATCAAGTAGTTATTGGACGTTCCAGAGGTCAGTTAGAGTCTATCTATCTATCTATCCGAACTCTCAACGTAGTTAGGATCTATTGCGCATCCCTTGAAGTTTAAAGCTGCGCAGTAAATTCTTATTGGTTCTAAATATGCGCAATAAATCTTCTTTGATTTTCAACACTACGGCAAACATACCACTGGGAAAAATTTCGTGATTTAAAATAAATTCTAAACATGCGCAATAGATCTCAATTGTTTTTACAGTTGATTCGCTTTAGTAATACGTCAAGACTGACAAGTGTGCATTATAAAACTATTAATTTTTTTTTACAAACAGTCACATTGACAACTTGAAACGACAACAACATGTCGTTTGACAAATCTGTTATTGACACCCGGAAACTAACTCCGATTCAAGTGACATGCCTTCTACAAACTTTATAGGCAAGACACGGCATTTTGCTGTTGTGCTTAGAAAATTAGCGTGGATACCGGTCTCGTAAGGACGCGCGATTCGTTATACTACGATGGCTCCGAGGACACATCTCATATATACCGCTCGCATTAACATACGCAAAATTACACGGGAAGAGACACGGATGTCCATTCCTACAACACGACAAGGCAGGAGGCATTTCAAACGCGACTAATTTCCACAGTTAACCGACAAACGGTATTTATACAATATTCATAATATAGGGGCGCGGAATGTGTCTAGGAATAATCACAGTCAGATTACGGATATAATTTGTGAGCTAGAAAATCAGTGAGTAGGGACGATTTATATATTAAATAAATGCTTCATTTGCTGGCAATAAATTTATATTTTGCGGAATAATATTAAATTTTGTGTTGACTTGCTGATTAGAGTGAAACTAATTTCTTTTTTTTTAACACTTATCAAATAAATTGACGCTAAAATTGCGCAATAAATCTCTATTTACTTCAAAAGGGTTGGATTCAGAGAGAGATTTATATTTATGCTAATAAGCTGCGCAATAAATCCTCTTTGATTATACGCTTGCGCAGTAGATCCTTATTCATACTAAAGTTGCGCAATAGATCACAAGTCATTACAATATACTTATTGATTTTCAGTCTGTATAGTAGATTGCATTTGATTTCAACGCTGCGCAGTAGATCTCGAGTATCAGCGCAGTACAAAGTTTTACAGCTTTGCAATTCCTATGCTGCGCATTAGATCTCAAATGATTTTATATCTGCGCATAAAGGACAATCGCAATCTCGATTTTTATATCTACTTAATAGGATCCTATTTCTATTTAAGATGCGCAATAGATCCCATTTCATTATAAGATTGCGCAACTCTTCCTTTTGATCTAAAAGCTGCGCAGTAGATCTTAATTGATTTTTTATCAGCTTATTATAGGCCCATTGCTTTTTAAGCTACGCAATAGATCCCAATTCATTATAAGATTGCGCATCTTTTGATGTTAAAGCTGCGCAGTAGATCTTAATTGATTTTATGTATGTGCAAGAAGGATTCATTACTATTCAAGCAGCGTAATAAATCCTATTGCGTTTTAAAAATGCACAACTCGTCCCTACGGATGTTAAATCTGCGCAGTAGATCCTGATTTTATATCTCTGCATAAAAAAGTTTTATTGCTTTTTAAGCTGCGCAATAGATCCTAATTCATTTGAATGTTGCTCAAATAGTCCCTATCGATGCTAAAGCTGCGCATTAGATCTTAATTTACTTTACATCTGCGCAATAGATCCCAATTGCTTAACTCGTCCTTACTGATGTTAAAGTTTTGCAGTGGATCTCGATTTTTATATCTGCGAATTAAAGGCCTATTGCTATTGAAGCTGCGCAATAGATCCCAATTAATTTTAATGTTGCGCAATTAGTCCTTATGGAGTCTAAAACTGCGCAGTAGATCTTAATTCATTTTATATCTGCGCATCAAGAGCCTATTGCTATTGAAGCTGCGCAATAGATCCCAATTAGTTTTAATGTTGCGCAATTAGTCCTTATGGAGTCTAAAGCTGCGCAGTAGATCTTAATTCATTTTATATCTGCGCATTAAGAGCCTATCGCTATTTAAGCTGCGCAACAGATCCCAATTAATTTTAATGTTGCGCAACTAGTCCTTATGGAGGCTAAAGCTGCGCAGTAGATCTAAATTGTATTCGAAATCTGCGCAATGATTTTTAATCGATTTAAAGGATCTAGAATAAATAAATATTGATAAATAAATGTTTATTGACAGAGTTGCACATTGTTTTAAGGCCCATAGATCTTAATTTTAATTATCAACTCAGCAATAACGTGGAACCTAATTAGTAATAATTTGGAGAAATAACTTGTAATAATTAGCTGCAACTGAAGACTTGTGAGTTTAAGGCAGATAAATACATTCAACAAGGAAGTGTTAATTGTAAATTTTTTTTTTTGGTTACAAAAGATGAAGAGACGTTAATTTTTGCAAAACTGCAAATCTTTTGAAACATGTTTTGTTGTCTGTGGCGTGACTTGGCTTATTTCTTTCTATTGTGCGTATACGGTCAGTCGTGACCTTGACTCAATGTCGCATATATGCTCGAAGAATGATTTATGCGGGGAGACATTCTGTGTTACACGAATGTGACCTTTGTTTGTACGCACGTGCAAGTTCACGCAACACGTCTTCCATAAATATCATATATATGTTTATACATATATATATATATATAAATATATATATAAAAGCGTCACTGAACGGCTTCAAGTCACTTGAAAGTAGAAAGAGATACGATTGCTTGTCTGATACCAATCGGAATGGCATTGAGAAAGTACGGAAATGAAGAGAAATATCAAGAATTGAATGTTTTTACTGTTGTTACCAACAAATGCAGCATTCAACAAGACTTTGCTTGGAGGCAACTCAATACAAGTTTAATCGACTTTCCAATAGTCCAATCAGACTTAAGTAAATGTCAATGAAATTTTTTTTTTTTTTTTACTGAACTAGACCTTCGTGAACTTTGAAAGTAAATTTTTTTTTCCCAATTGTTGTCCAATTTGTCTTTTATGTCGATTCTCCAGAGTTGGAAAAGTCGAGTCATCGTAATTGAAAAGCAATTTGAAATTTTGTTAAAAAAAATTTGTTTCAAGATTTTTTTCTTATATTTTTTTAGATTTTTTTAGATTTTTCTTTTATATAGGTATACGTTTTTTTTTTGGCTACACTAACAATAAGTTAAAAATTAATCAAGGTAAGCGACGTGCACTGTATCTATTTGCCAATGACATTGGCAATCGATAGATATAGTCTCATTTGTTGTCCTTTGGAGGTGGGACCCATTGTTCTATGGATGTACTTTTATTGTATCCTGAATGAGTATCAGGTGTCGCTTCTCCGTTAGCATGTGATCGGCATATTACAATCCTTTGTTTCTTAAATGAATGGACCCCATTGTTCTTTTCTACTTGGGCATTAAGTTCTAATTACTTCTCCTCCCATTGTTGTTCTACTATCATATTGCCCTTTACGATCTCACCTAAATTTTCCACGATAATAATATTGAATGATAAAATAATTGAAAAATCATTTAAAAGCTAGTTTTTGATGATTGTGGAAATGGTAGATCAATCAAAGGTAAAGACCTTTGAAAAATGAAGGTGGAAGTAACTAGAAGTAAACAGTGGATGAAAATTAGTTACAAGAGAGCAAAGACAAATTTTAATGGCGTAGCATCTGCGCAATAGATTTTTTTCCATCATGAAATGCGTAGTAGATCCTTGTGGATATAATGGTTGCGCTATAGATCCTTATGATACTAGACATGCCTGGTAGATTTTTATAGTCACTTTAGATGCGCAATAGATCTCTATAATGCAATAATTAACCCGAATAATTGACCAGTATATTCTTATGGATACTGCAGTAGCGCAATAGATCCTTTTTGCTTAATGCTGCGCAATAGATCGCTATAATTCGATAAATACCTAGTAGATCCTCTTGAAAACTTTATCTACGCAATGAATTATTTTAAAACAGGAATTGCCTATTTGCTGTTTATAAATGCTATAACTGCGCAATCGGTTCGTATTGAACATGATACTGCGCAATATATAGTTATAATTCGATAAATACCCAGTAGATCCATTTGGGTACTTTAGCTGCGCAATAGATCCTTACAATACTAGAATTGCCTATTAGTTTCTTATAAATACTACAACTGCGTAATACATCCGTATTGAATATAATGATGCGCAATAGATCGTTTTAAGTAGATACATATCTAGTAGGACCTAATGGATACTTTGACTGCGCAATAGATCCTTACAATACCAGAATTGGCTATTACTTTCTTATAAATACTACAAGTGCGCAATGGATCGTTTTAATTAGATACATATCTAGTAGGACCTAATGGATACTTTGACTGCGCAATAGATCCTTACAATACCAAAATTGCCTATTAGTTACTGATAAATACTACAGATAAGCAATAGATCCGTATTGAATATAATGATTATAAATACTACAAGTGCGCAATGGATCGTTTTAATTAGATACATATCTAATAGGACCTAATGGGTACTTTAGCTGCGCAATAGATCATTAAATAACAGAATTGCCTATTAGTTTCTGATAAATACTACAGATAAGCAATAGATCCGTATCGAATATAATGATGCGCAATAGATCGTTTTAATTATAAAGATATCTAGTCTAACTTTATTGATACATTTGCTGCGCAATAGATCCTTTCAATACCAGAAATGCCTATTAGATTCTCATAGATATTACACCTGCGCAATAGATCCCTTTAATTCTAGAGTTACCTAGTAGGTTTTTATGGATACTATAACTGTGCAATAGATCTCTAATGTTGCGCAATAAATCTTTATAATGCTAATATTGCCTAATAGATCCCTATTTTGATACTACAGCTGTGCAATAGTTCTCAATTGTATGTAAGCTACAATATTGTTGTAGGTTTTTAATACTGAAAATAACTGCAAAATTCTTAATAGCACAACAGATGCGCAATAGATCAGTAATACACTTATTTTCAATAGTAGCGCCTTATTGAAGTTAAAAAATAAAAAGCCTTCTAAAGTTAAATAATTAATCTTAGTAAATACTAAAACTCCACAATAGAAATAGTATAATTATAGTATAATTATAATTGAAATAGTGCGTTGAAGATGTATTTTGGTGCGAACCTGCGCAATAGATCTTAATGTGTTTTTAAACTAGCCTTTGCATTCTTTGCTACTTCTACTGGAAATAATAACAATCAATTAAAAAAGATCTACTGCGCAGCTTTTTATGAACTGCTGATACAAATACGAATTATATAATTATATTGCACAATAGATCCCTATCGCATATAATTCCAAGCAGACGATCTCTTTGAAACTAGAGTTGTGTGATATAGATCTTCATTGACACTACAGTTGCGGAATAGATCTTAATTAATTTTTAAAAATTGAACTAGATCCAATTGATACTAAACTTGCGTAGTAGATCGTTAATAACACTAAAATTGCGCAATAGATTCTTAATCAATTTAAAGGACCGCATTACATCAACTTTAGAACCAAAATAATTTCCTGCGCATATCATCATCAAATCGTGTTTGATACTAGAAGTGTTATGCATAGCTTCATTGATATAAAACCTGCGCAGCAGATCCTTTTCTAATGTTAGTTCCCTTACTGGTACTACAAGTGTGCGATAAAATCCTAAAGTATAAGTATAAGTCTGCGCAGTAGATCTTTTTAATTCTATAATGTTGCGTTATAGATTCTTAAATGATAAAATCGTTTCTAATTCATTATGATTCTGCGCAGTAGATCCTTTTTATTCTAATGTTATGTTATAGATCCTCAAATGATAAAATCAATTCTAATTAATTATAATTCTGCGCAGTAGATCCTTCTAATAGTAAAGTTAAGTAATTTTATACTTAATGATGCCAAAGCTGCGCAGTAGATCCTTTTTATTCTAATGTTGCGTTATAGATCCTCAAATGATAAAATCATTTCTAATTAATTATAATTCTGCGCAGTAGATCCTTCTAATAATAAAGTCAACTAATCATGTACTTATTTATGACAAAACTGCGCAAAAGATCTGAATTATTAATAACGCTGCGCCGTAGATCCTTTTAATACTAAAATTGTCCAGTTTATCCTCATTAATACAACATATAATGCTGCGCAGTAGATCTTTTTGATTTAATAATAATATTGTTTTTGCCATTATTTTACTACCATTTACGTCATCTTCTCAAAAATTTTCTAATATAAAATAATCATCAAAAACTCTTAACTTTTTACATATAATTACAGAATAATTTTTTCCTTCTAAAAAAAATAAAGTTACGAGAGTTAAGTATTTTGAATAATTTATTTTGAATTTACTATTTAAAGTTAAGAAATTTGTTTTTTCAAGCTTTTAAAAGTATTTGCATTTAAGAGACTGTTTTCGTAGAGTCGCAACCAAGCAAAAGAGTTAGAGAAAGAAAAGAGATGGAACAAGATGTTCCTATAGAAGAAATAATTAGCTAGTTCCTCTCTATAATGGCGTTTTTGACCTTGGCTTTCCCATTGTGAACTTAGATGCTTCCTAATTGGTCACCAATGATCTATAGTTTTGAAGTTGGTATCGGAATCTTGCGAATGTCTAATGAAGGACCAAAGCTATCCAATTTAAGGGTTCCAAACCTAACCCTATTTAGAGTTTCGGCAATTTATTGGCTCCCTAGGTCCTTATTGTTACTGCCGTAATGTCGGGCTCCGAAAAAGGCTCCTCCTTCTTCTCTCTCTCTTTCTCTCTCTCTCCCTCCCTTTTGAGGAAGACTATTATCTTCAAAATCGTGCGAGGGCTCCCGTAAAAACGCCGTTCCAAAACCTTAATGTATGCTTCACGACTAATGATGTATTGTTTGCAGAAGAGCGCAGGCAAAACTAACAGAATTATATTTACTGAGCAAATAAAGAATTTCAAATCTTATTAAATTGCCCCATAATCTTTTTTTTCTAATTTTATATCAAAAAACATTATATGGGAAACAAGTTTTTTTTCCCCCTAAACTTCTTGGAAATATATTTGAAAAGATTATATGCTGCATATATTTTTTCGTAGAATAAAAATAATCTCAAGCTTGCAGCAAGCTTGCCATGCAAGATTTCCAATTTTACGGTGCAAGTTTGACGAAATTAAACTGCAACTGCAACATTCCTCTCACCTGTTGCAAGCTTTCAGGGTAAGCTTACCGTAAGCTTACAATGTAATCTTTCCGCAATCTTCCGCTATTTTCAATTTTAGTAATAAAAAATTAATAATAACAGAAGCAATAATAAAAGAGCATTAATGCCACTATTGGGCCAGTACTAAACCAATACTAGATCAGTACTGGTCGCCAGTACTGAGCCGGTAATATCAAACCAGTATTGAAAAGCGTTATCATTTCGGTCAAATACCAGTACTGGTTCAACCATGGCGGCCAGTACTCCGCCAGTACTTGCCAGTACTAGCGCAGTACTGCACCAGTTGTAAATTTTTGCTTGGGCAGTACTGGTTCAACCATGGCGGCCAGTACTCCGCCAGTACTTGCCAGTACTCCGCCAGTACTTGCCAGTACTCCGCCAGTACTTGCCAGTACTGGAGCAGTACTGCACCAGTTGTAAATTTTTGCTTGGGCAGTACTGGTTCAACCATGGCGGCCAGTACTCCGCCAGTACTGGCGCAGTACTGCACCAGTTGTCAATTTTTGCTTTGGGAATTTGTAGTTTCGTTTATTAAAAAAATTGGATGGTGAATAGAAATGGTTATTATCAGTTAATATATTTGGAATTAAAGGAAAAAGAATGCGCGCGCTAAAGGTGAATAATTCATTTTCATTTGAAAAGCCCGCTGATTGTGCATTTAACAAAAGATATATATATATTTCTTGGTACGAAATTTATCATATCGTGAGAACCTGGTTGTCGATAAGTTCACGAGGAGACTACGAATCATATTAATAGGTGGTATCTATAGTCAATCTCCAACAGCAGCCCACGCAATTCTGTCTCGCATCAAGAGTCGAACATTAACGCTTCCAGAATCAGATTTCAGAGTTTACTTCCAATTTACGATCGATTGCGCCTGTTTATTATATGCGATTCTCTCTCCCACAAGCAGGGACGAAACAAAGGAAACTTCAATTTTTTAAGTTCAAACAAACTCTACAAATTGAAAATTATATCAGTATATATTGTAATCTAATTATGATAAATTTTTTTCTGTTGAGATTTTTTTTTTAAGAATGTTTTGAAGAAAAGGTTAGCAAGTTTTGCAGTGTCAGGTTGTCAAAATCTTGATGCAATCTTAAACATTGTCTTATCTATTGCAAGATTTCACTGTAAACTTACCGCAAGCATTTAATGTAACCTTGCCGCAACATTAATTATGAAGCTTAAATAGCAATTGATATTAATGAGCAGATGTAAAATCAACTGAGATCTACTGCGCAGCTTTAACATCAAAAGAGACGAGTGGCGCAACATTAAAATGAATTTATGGGATCTATTGCGCAGCTTAAATACACTGCAAAAACAAGTGTCTTACAAGTGTCTCATTTTGAGACGTTTTGTCCACATATTTGAGACACGTGACTCAAATATGTGGACAAAACGTCTCAAAATGAGACACTTGTTTTTGCAGTGTAGTAGTGGGCTCTTAATGCGAAGATATCAAATCAACTGAGACCTATTGCGCAGCTTTAATTTTTAAAGGGAACAGTTGCGCAATATTATAATTAATTGGGATCTATTGCGCAGCTATAATGGCAATAGACCTTTAACAAACAGATATAAAATCAACTGAGATTTACTGCGCAGCTTTAACATCAAAAGGTACGAGTTGCGCAATCTTATAATGAATTGGGATCTATTGCGCAGCTAAAATAGTAATGGGCTCTTAATGCGAAGATATCAAATTAACTGAGATCTATTGCGCATCTTTTATTTTAAAAGGGAACAGTTAAGCAATATTAAAATTGATTGGAATCTATTGCGCAGCTAAAATAGTAATTGGCTCTTAATACGCAGATATAAAATTTATCAAGATCTACTGCGCAGCTTTAGCCTCCAATAGGACTAATTGCGTAACATTAAAATAAATTGGGATCTATTGCGCAGCTTAAATAGCAATAGGCACTTAATGCGAAGATATCAAATCAACTGAGATCTATTGCGCAGCGATAATTTTAAAAGGGAACAGTTGCGCAATATTATGATTAATTGGGATCTATTGCGCAGCTTAAATAGTAATGGGTTCTCAATACGCAGATATAAAATCAACTGAGATCTACTGCGCAGCTTTAGCATCAAAAGGGACGAGTTGCACAATCTTATAATGAATTAGGATCTATTGCGCATATTAAATAGTATAAGGCTCTTAATGCGCAGATATAAAATAAATTGAGATCTATTGCGCAGAATAGGAATTTCGAAGCTTTAGTATAAAAAGTTTTTCGTTTTTTACTGCGCTGATAGTCAAGATCTACTGCGCAGCCTTAAAATCAATTTTCATCTACTACGCAGTCTGATAGACTTTTCCTCCACATCATATAAATATATATGAATCTAAGTTTTACGTGTGTCGATGTTTCTTGAAAAAAAAAAAATTCGAAAATGGCATCTCATCGCTTGGGACTAATCTAAAGAAAAAAATGATTTCCACGGAATGGAATTGCCGATCGAGAGAGGAGACGGGGAGGAGGATGAGTAAATCCTTAGCGTTGCGCCGGTTGTTATTCGTTTGCCATTCTCCGAAACCAATACACGCTTTTATTGAGCTCTTTATGCATTCAATGCGAGTATCGCTCACGGGTCTTGGCGAAGTCAATTGCAATGGCTGAAACGCTTCCTCGATTATCCAAGGAAGAGTCATTGCGATTAAATCGGATTGCAACAATTAATTGCCCTCTCGCACTATGTATCGAGTACTTTAGGGTTGAATGCTGTCAGTGTATCCATTATCGATCTTTTGCCGCGCCCGTCCATTTGCATGCTGGAGATGAAAATAATTGCATTGTTGAAAATAGAAAAAAAAAAAGAAAAAAAATTCCGCATGGATTCAATTGTGATTTTTTGAAAAAAAAAATTGAAATAAAATGGAAATTATTAGATAATGAAATACCAACATTAAACCATATTCCACATTCCGCTTTTTTACACATTTCCGCTATTTTTATTCCTAACTCCCATTATCCTACGTTCCAAGTTTCATCATTCCCATTTTGGATTCAAAAATCTTACATTCCGGATTCCAATATTTCGCAATTTTCTATTCCTGGAAATTAACGGTTCACATTTCACTGTTCCTTATCCCTTAGGGATTCACATTCCTGATTCCGTTGTCCCAATCCACAGTGGACGATTATGTAATTTCATTTTGACTTTCATTTTCACTTTTACTTTGACAAATTTCTATTTTCAATTTCATTTTCACATTCACTTTGACAGATTTTTATTTTTACTTTCATTTTCATATTCACAGGTGTTCATTTTCACTTTCACTTTGTAAGATTTTTTTACTTCCACTTCTGCTTCGACAAATTTTTCTTTCACTTTCACTTTCACTTTAACAGATTTTTATTTTTAATTTCAGTTTGACTGTCATTTTGACAGATGTTCATTTTCACTTGAACTTTGACAGTTTGTTGTTTTCACTTTCGAATTGACAGATTTCTATTTTCACTTCTATGTTGACAGATGTTCATTTCACTTTCACTTTGATAAATTTTTCTCTGAAAATGAACAGATGAAAAAAATTAAAGTGAAAATAGAAATCTGTAAAAGTGGAAGTGAAAATGAAAGTGAAAGTAAAAATGAAATTTAGAATGAAATTATATAATCGACCCCCATGAAACAAAAAGTAGAATATGCGGAGTAAAATAGTTACAGAATCGATACCATAATATCCCACTTTCCACGCATCTTATATCCCAGTTCTTGCCTCAAACATTTTTTCACTTTTCACTTCCTACATCGTCTTTTTTTAAAATCAATTTTGAACTATGATAGAATTTTTAAAAGAATAATACAAAATTATTTTCAAAATTTACTGTGAGCATTAGAAAGAAATAATTATGGAAAGTGATTAGTGGAATATAAGAAGCAGAAAGTAGGATACAGAAAGTCATAGTGGAAAAAAGGAAGCGAAAGGTCGGATATAAGAAGATACTGAAAGTAGAAAGTAGGATGTAAAAAGTAGGAAGTGTAAAATGAGAAGTAAAAAGTGGGATACAGAAAGTAAAAGCAGAAAATTGAATTGGAAATAAAAGTAGGATGTGGAAAATAGGATACTGCTGGTAAAAAGTACGTTTTTAGAAGTGGGAAGTAGAAAATGAGAAGTGGAAAGTAGGATATTGGAATTGGAATGTGGGATATAAAAAGTAAAAAGTAGGATGTAGGAAATGGAAAGTAGAATACAGAAAGTCAAAGTGGAAAAGAAATGGAAAGTGGGATGTGAAATGTGATAAATAGGATAATGAAGTGGAAAGTAGGATATGTAGGAAAGCAGGACAAGTGGAAAATTAAATTTAAAATAAAAGAGAAATGTAGAAAGTGTAAAATATGATACTGGAATTAGATAATGGGATCTAAGAAGTGGGAAGTGTAAAGTAGGATACAGAAACTTAAAGTTGAGAATGGAAATTACGTTATAAGAAGTAGAAAGTAGAAAGTGGAATATAAGAAATGGAAAGTAGAATACATAAAATACAAGTGAACAATAAATGGAAAGTGTGATGTGAAATGTGGAAAATGGGATACGGGAAGTAGAAAGTAGGACATGTAGGAAAGTAGAACAAGTTAACAATAAAATTTGAAGTAAAAGCGGAGGAATGTAGAAAAGTAAAAAATTGGATACTGGAAATGGAAAATGGGATCTAAGAAGTGGGAAGTATAAAATGAAAAGTGAAAAGTGGGATACAGAAAGTTAAAGTAGAAAATGGAAAGCAAGTTCTCAGAAGTAGAAGGAAGGATACAGGAAACCAAATTTGAAAATGAGATGTATAATATGAGAAGTAGAATTTATGATGTAGGAACTTAAACTAAAATATAGAAAGTAGAAAGTGGGATATAAGAAATGGAAAGTAGAATACATTAAATACAAGCGGACAATAAATGGAAAGTGTGATGTGAAATGTGGAAAATGGGATACGGGAAGTAGAAAGTAGGACATGTAGGAAAGTAGAACAAGTTAACAATAAAATTTGAAGTAAAAGCGGAGGAATGTAGAAAAGTAAAAAATTGGATACTGGAAATGGAAAATGGGATCTAAGAAGTGGGAAGTGTAAAATGAGAAGTGGAAAGTGGGATACAGAAAGTTAAAGTAGAAAATGGAAAGCAAGTTCTCAGAAGTAGAAGGTAGGATACAGAAAACCAAATTTGAAAATGGGATGTATAATATGAGACGTGGAATTTAGGATGTAGAAACTTAAACTAAAATATAGGAAGTAGAAAGTGGGATATAAGAAATGGAAAGTAGAATGAAGAAAGTCAAAGTAGAAAATAAATGCGGAAAATGGGATGTGAAAGTGAAAAATATGATGGATACGGGAAGTGGTAAGTAGGATATGTAGTCAAAGTTAGAAATATGAAGATTACAGAATCCGAGGTGATTGAATTTTCTATCTGGAAAGTAGAAAACAGGAAAAACATCTGCACCCTCAATTATGTATTATTTTATGTCAGTCGACGTACAATTTCAAAAATAGAAATAAAAATCTAAAACTTTGTTCTTCATAATCTATTATTATTATTTCTTATTATTAACAAATTATTTTTTACAGTAGAATTAGACGACAAATAAAGAGAACTTGTTACAAGTTTACATGTTTGCTTTTCATTTGAATAATATTTATACGGACATATCTTTCTCTTTCTGGCGTCATATCTACACAGCGACCTCGCCCGAGTTTCACGTCTGTGACTTGTTTGCTGCCTTTCAATAGCAATTTAATGTTAATGGAGAAAAAGCCAATCTGGATTTATATATATATATATACAGATTGGATAACTTATTGTTAATTGAAATGCAGGCAATCAATTCGCGCGAGTGTAACTGGTATCCCCGATTATTATAAGGCACCCTGCAAATTGGCAATTTATAAGCAGTTCGACCTTTGCTCCTGGTATTAAATAAATCCCAAGGACGCAAGGAATCACGTTTACTTTGAAAATACATTGCGAGGTTCCTAGACTTGACTCGCCTCGTTTATTTCACTAACGTCAACTATATGCTAATGTCCAGTACAAATATGGCAATTTACACACAGACACCAAAAATCGAAATGATGTACGACTCAGGAGTAAACACATTTATGCGATTTCACAATTTAGTGTGAATTCACACGCAAACATTCAAACAACACTTGCTTCAAAAAATTACTCAGAATTTAAAACAGAATTGTTTTATTTTCCAATTCAAAAATTTTTCTACTTGAAATCATCTTTCAAATATTTTCCAGATGTATGATTTAGTAATGTCACTTTGACTTCTACATTGACTTTGACTTTGACTTTGACTTTGACTTTGACTTTGACTTTGACTTTGACTTTAACTTTGACTTCTACACTAAATTTTGACTTTCAATTATGACTTTGACTTTGAATTTTGACTTTGATTTTGACTTTGACTTTGACATTGACTTTGACTTCTATATTGAATTTTGATTTTGACTTTTGACTTTGATTTTGACTATGACTGACTTCTATATTAAAGTTCGACTTTGATTTTGACTTTCACTTTCACTTTCACTTTCACTTTCACTTTCACTTTGATTTTGATTTTGACTTTGACTTGTATATTGAATTTTGACTTTGACTTTGAATTTTGACTTTGACTTTGACATTGACTTTGACTTCTATATTAAATTTTGATTTTGACTTTGATTTTGACTATGACTGACTTCTATATTAAATTTTGAGTTTGACTTTGACTTTGACTTTGACTTTGACTTTGACTTTGACTTTGACTTTGACTTTGACTTCTATATTGAATTTTGATTTTGACTATGACTGACTTCTATATTAAATTTTGAGTTTGACTTTGACTTTGACTTCTATATTGAATTTTGACTTAGACTTTGACTTTCACTTTCACTTTCACTTTCACTTTGATTTTGATTTTGACTTTGACAATTTTATTTTTACTGAAAATTAGAGTTAAAATCGAAGTCAAAATCGCAAAATCGTATTAGAAAACAAACTAAAAATCAAAGTCAAAATCACAGTCAAAATCAAAGTTAAAATTAATATTAAAATCTAATTTATAGTTTAAATCGAAGTAAAAATTATAATTAAAGTTTAAATCGAAGTCTAAATCAAAGTCATGTTAAAGTCAAAGTGAAAGTCAATATCAAATCGAAAGTCGAAGTAAAATTACAAAATTGCACCCTAGCTGTACTTTTTGAAATCGTTTCATTTCCTTATGCGGTAAATATGTTCGATGAACAATCTACAATTTTCAATTTTCAATACGAAATATGTAAATGACGATGATCATTGAATATGAAATAATTTATTATTAAAATTCCGTGGGAAAGGGGTAAGAAATGTCGTTGGACATTGTCGATTGTTTGTCCGTTAATTGTCTGTGCAATAATGAAACGAAGAAGTGGAAATTCAATGGAAGTCACGCGAATGAAATAAAAGAGAAAAGACACTCAAGGCTGTTATTTTTGTTTTTTTTTCATTTTTTCAGTCACGGCAGTCATAATAAAAAAAAAAAAGTGAGAAAAGCTGGATGTCACGAGTCAGCTGGTAGAAGTTAGATAACAAGTTGATTATTGCTCGAGTCACTTGAGATGACGTCTATACTCTCACGATTGGCATCCACAAAGTGAAAGTTCCCGATTCCACGTCTCTTCTCTCATCTTTTTTTCCTCCTGGCAGCGAAAACAGAGTCACGTGGAGATATATATATATAAAGCCATAAGATTTGTCAGAGATAAAACTTTATGTGAAAGGATGAGTCTTTCCCATCAAATTTATATATTATGAGATATTGTAATTGAATATATAGGCGCAAACTACCGGAAGAGGAACAATGAATCGCTAACTTTCCTAACTATTTCCAATTGGGAAAATTGTTGTGTCAGAAATATTTTTTTTACAATTTTTATTTCTAGTGTTACGTCTCAGAAGAAACCAAAGGGTCGATTATGTAATTTCATTTCGACTTTCATTTTCACCTTCACTTTCACTTTCACAGATTTCTATAGTTAATTTCACTTTCACTTTCGTTTTGACAAATTTTTATTTTCACTTTTACTTTCACTTTGACTGATTTCTATATTCAATTTCATTTCACTTTCGCTTTGGCAAATTTCTATTTTCACTTTTATTTTCACTTTCACTTGCATAATTTTGAATTTTCACTTTGACTTTGACAGACTCCTATTTTTAGTTTCATTTTGACAGTTGTTTTTTCTCACTTTCACTTTATTTTTACATGGGCAGGTGTTTATTTTCACTTTCGCTTTGATTGGTTGTTTATTTTCACTGTCACTTTGACAAATTTCTATTTTCACTTTTATTTTCACTTTCACTTGAATAATTTTGAATTTTCACTTTGACTTTGACAGACTCCTATTTTTACTTTCATTTTGACAGTTGTTTTTTTCACTTTCACTTTATTTTTCCATGGGCAGGTGTTGATTTTCACTTTCGCTTTGATAAATTGTTTATTTTCACTTTCACTTTAACAAATTTTTCTTTCACTTTCACTTTAATATATTTCTATTTTTACTTTCACTTTTACCTTAAGCTTCATTTTTCCATTTGTATTTTGACAAATTAAGCTGTCAAAGTGAAAGTGAAAATTAAAATTTATCAAAGTGAAAATGAAATGGAAAAGATTTAAGTTTTGAAAGTAATAACTATTTTACGGTGAATTTGTCTTTTACGAATTTATATAATAATTATTATCTAAAATTATAAATTTATCGTTCTATACAATAAAAATTTACATTTCATTTACGTCAGTGAATATAGTTTATTAAAAAATATTTGCAGCGTTTATATACAATAAAAAATAGTGTTCAAAATTTCTAACTCAAATATAGTTTGCAGTTTATTACAAAACAATACCATGCAACAAAAAATATTTTTCATACAATTGTATTGAAAAAAATATCATTCAGTACATTAATATTACCATACACTTGTATATTAAAATTACCATACAGAATACGATTATTCCCATATAAAAATGTCTATCTAAGTGATAAAGCCTTTTTTGTTTGAAATTGATACAAAATAATTTTTCCTCTTTTTAACAAAAATCAATATAAGCACAAGTGGATAAATTTTTTGACATAAAATTTTAGTAGATGAGTCACGAGGACGTGACACTAGAATTAAAAGAAATTAAAAGAAATAATTTACTTCGCAAAGTTGGGGTTAAAATTTACATTACCCAAGTGTCAGAATGCTTTAGGGGGCAGGGAGATGGTAGCTGGCGTTTCGAGAGAATTATAATTGATTCTCATCTGAAATCAAATTTATGTTGGTGTGCAATTTCTGTGGTTTGCCTCTGGGTAAACGATTTACACCCATGCCTGGGTGTTGCTTCCTTCTTGTTAAGCTCTCGCGGAGCACTTAACTTGAAACGACGATTATTTTGCGCGACAAAGCGAGTTATTCGCATATATATATTTACTTTATTGGCCACGCAGTTTTGTTCCCCAGGGGGTCGATTATGTAATTTCACTTCACTTTGACTTCGTCTTCGACTTCCACTTCTACTTCCACTTTTGATTCCACTTTTCTTAATTTTCACTTCCACTTCCACTTAAACTTTCAGTTTTAATTTAACTTTTCTTAATTTTCACTTCCACTTCCACTTTTGATTCCACTTCTCTTAATTTTCACTTCCACTTACACTTCCACTTTTAATTCCTCTTTACTTAATTTTTACTTCAAAATTCACTTTTACTTTTAGTTTTATTTCCACTTTTATTAATTTTCACTTGTTAAATTTAATTTATTTTCATTGTCACTTCTAAGTAGAACTATATTTTCACCTCCAAATCAGACCCTTCTGTTGTGGAAGTACAATGTTTCATTATGTAGAAGTGAAAATTAAGAAAAGTGGAATCAAAAGTGAAAGTGGAAGTGGAAGTAGAA